>LUCM01007042.1:0-40321 GCA_008360955.1 Fasciolopsis buskii
CAAATGCTGGAAATTTCTACCCGTCGTTTCCATTGAGGCATGTCGGATGGGCGCTGATTTGCAATGCTTCCGCCAATTACACATTCTTACCCTGACAAGCTGTTCTTACTGTGTGATGTGGCAATTACGATAATCATACATTCCTAGCATGCACTATAGACTTTTCGATATACTCAGAACCTAGCTCTTGTTCAGACTTTGTTCAAACAAAAACGGAAACGTTTCTGAAGGAAGATGCATTTTCTATAGAAAAATATTTCATTTTTATTGCAATAAAACCTGACCCAGGTCGGAAGTGATCGGTCCCTTCAAGTCTGAGTGATACGAGGCTAATTACTTGACGAATGCCGGTCTTGTTACAAAAATCTTGTTCGTTCCATAGGTAGAAATGACAATAATCAAATATTCTACGGGCGGTGAAAACAGCCATTTGGGATCAAACAATTCAGTCGAACAATGCACTTCTGCAACGGAGTTTATCTTAGCCTCAACCATTGGAAAGTGGACAATAGAACCAGACGAATCGGGAATGTCTCAGGTGGACCAAAGAGTCTATGACGCATATTAATTCTGAAGTTTTATCTTGGATCATTCTACTCCCTTTATTGATGAATAGATAGAGTGCTTCGTTTTTCCGGAAGAGGTACACGGCCAGCAGAGGTCTGCCGAATGGGGATGTCGACCGGCGGTGGGAGGATTCGAACCCGTGCCCCTCAAGTCTGAACTCCACGATCTTATCCGCTTGACCATCAATGGCCAAGCAAGTTTGTCAACTGTTGGATTGGTCCAGTTGTGACAAGTTTTCGATCACAATGGGATTTAGATCCATGTGTGGACGTAACCCTCAAATTTTTGCTGCATGGGCTCTACCGTCTGAGCTGCGAGGCCACACCGAATAGCGTTCGAAGTTTTCATTTGAGGATCAGTGGTTAACCGCCCAAATCGTGCAAGCACATGGCATTTGCCGCAATGAATTTTTCATAGTTGGACTGACAGAACAAATGCAGAGGGCGCTCCCATCCGTAGGTTCCAATTCTCCCGGAGGTCGATTACTTGTCACAGCTGGATTTATTCCACGCGATTCATTTGGTTAGGAATTTATTGAATCTGCTTTGTACAAATATGGTGTTTTAGTGATTTTTCACATAGATGATCAATTTGAAGAACATTTATAACAGATAATAAACTGGCGACCTTGGAATACCCAGCTGGTTACGTATCAATATTCCTGGAGTGACTGGTAGGATCTCGTGTTTGCCGTCACTGATGAAGGATAGTTTTGAAGTCTGAAACACGTAGCCTTAGATTAAGAGGGAAACCCATATGATCATCAGAGGTAGGTATCTAACCCCACCTCGACCCTCTCCATCACAACATGGGACCCGAATATGAGACAAACGACTGTCAGTCAACCGCCCTAGGCCTTAGGCAAATTAGACAAGCTGTTAACGGCTCACCGGGTTTCATTTAGCACTACGGCATCATTCTGAGACGAACAATAAGACCCTTATTTGAGAGATCCCTAACTTATACCATGAACAGTGTGTACAACAGTTGGATCCATTCTACAGTTCAATGTGACTAGCTGAAACCTACTTGTCGGTTGGACAATTCCACGTTCGGATTGACATTGTATTGTGGCTTGTTTTAGGTGTTCCAATTAGAACAGCCCACGAACTGCACCTAAGACCATTCACATTTTCCTGCGTAGTTTCAGTGTTTTGCTATTTTACTCTAGACGTTGAATTTTTAAAACCATGTCACTCAACACAGTTTGACATCGAATTCACAAAAGAAATAGAAGAATTAGGTGAATATCATTCTACCACACATCAAAGAGTTTTAGAAAGAATGAAAGAGAAATTCCTGTGATGAATTTACATGCAATTCACTTGATGCAGTCCGATACAGCCTCAATGCTGTCCTACGTAAACAAACAACTAATGCCTATCGTGAAGACAAGCGCTCGTGAAATCCAAGCAGTTCGTACGGACAACTGGACGGAACATATTCCACCAGTCGAGATATTTCCAACCGTGTTTAGATCAGAGCCAATTCAGTACTTACTGATACCTCGTATTCGCTCGTATTCGCCGAATTTCATCTACTAAATACGAGTACAGGCGTTACAATTCCGATCAACCGTAGTGGTTTTCACATTTGAGATAATGCATGCACAGCTCAGTGTTTGCAAATGATGACATGAAAATTTGACCCTGCCAACCTGCCGAAATATATTCGTTGAATCCTTGTTGGATTACAAAGTAGACAGGTCTACTTTTAATGACTACGGTACGGCTTTAGGATTAAACTATTTCTAAAGTATGGAATTACTAGATTGATTGCACAACATAGTTACGGGGATACATTTACATTCTGCGTGTAATAACCAAGTAACTCAGGAAGCTTATTCTTACCACGGGTGTGAATTATGCCAGGTGAAAAATAGAACAGATTTCAGGTTGGACTGTGTTGTCTGTACCCACGTTTCGAAGTCCATCAAATGAAGTTGATCACTGAGTCCAGGGTTTCGGCTAACTTTTCGGTCGAGTGACAATCAAAGTTCGAGTTCTGTGTACCTTTCATCACGGGGTTTAGAAACCCGTGATAGATCAGAAGGAATTGTCAAATCGAGAAATAAATACATTTAAAAAAATTAAACTTTCGTACAGGAACACCGTGACGACAACTGGGCTGTTTCATCCATACTAAAATGTTTGACTCACTGCATCCACATTCATGCGAATCGTAGTTAAAAAACAGTGATTCTAAGGAAAACAAAAGCTAACCAAAACAACACATTAGATGTTGGGATCTAAAACAGCTGAGGATATTCCAGACGTTGTTTTGTCACATTTGGACTTCAAATTAATACGCGGACAGCGGTGGGTCGCGACCGGCGGTGGCCAAACGGATAAGATCGTGGCGTTTGGATGTGGTCGTGGGTTCGAAACCTCCCACTGACGGTCAACTTCCTCACTTGGCAGCCCTCTATTGGCCGTGGCCCCCCTACCTGGAAATTGATGCACATTGTTGTTTCATTATTAAAGGAAGTAAAATATAATTGATACGAGTTCCCAATAAGTACTGAACTGGCTCCGATTCAAATTAAGCAACTTAAATCAACAATAGGACCGAAACAGAACGGATCCAAGTTCGAGTTTAATTTACAGTTCCTGGGTTCATAAACACGGTTGGAAATATTTCGATTATCGCAATACGTTCCGCCAAATCTCTTTTGTGAAGCGTTTGGATTTTACGATCGCATGTCTTCACGGTTCGCATTGGTTGTTTCTCCACGTAGGTCAGCATGATGCTGCATCTGACTAGATCACGTGACTTGCACATAAATTATCCACACGTTTGCATCTGTCGGTCAACAAAAACTGTTGACCCTTTGTCCTAAAGTTCTATTGTAGCATTTTACAACATTTTACTCATCGTCTCCTTTTTTCAATATTCCTAGATGCACTCGAGTGGTGTGAAATTATAAGATTTAGGTGTCTAGGGAAGAGAGGTTGCCTTTCCAGCATTCTTTCTACGATTTCTGCTAAGCTGAATGTGCATTGTTTTGTTACCGTTGAAAAGTAATTTATCCTCCCTTCTAGAGCCCTACCTTTGTTATCCAGTTTACGGAATGGGCATGTAATCTGCTTCTCGGTGATACTCGGAGATACACCTTCCTTAAAACTGTTTCGTTCTTAACGTGAAAAAAACAACATGAAGATATTTCAGATTTTTCATTTTTAACAACCTACTGGGCGTTCCTTGGCATTAGACAAATACCCGGCGCTGTTCACCGAATTGATTGATATTCAGTAGTTATCCCGGGGTAGATGGCTAAATCCCCAATCTCAAATCAGCTACGTTGGGTCTACCACGCGTACGGTACTACGATCACCAGAACCCGTCGTGGAAGGGTGTATTGTGCATCCAGGGTTCTTGGCCTTATCCGAAGGTCATATGAAGCAAGTAATGAGAGACCGGTAGCCAGTAGGAAACGAGATCTTCAAATGATCCCACTGCCCTGTAGGTTAGACTAATTAGTCAAGGGCTTGGGGTATGGTCTTCTAAGTCAACCTTCTACTTCGACTCAAGCACGCGTGTAGTCCCAAATCGACAGAGGGACCATGGATCCAAACGAATATCCATTGAGGTAGAGGTAAAGGAAGGGAAGGTGTGGTGAATTCTACGTGGTGTTTCTACTTCCATGCTTTTTTCTGAACACAGTTTTCGCCTTTCGCGGGATCTAATCTGTAACCAGATCTGTGCAAAATATGTGACAACACATCTCTTCCGAAAGGCAACACTATTCCTATTATAACAGGTTCAGACCATCACTCGTTCAAAGTAAACAGTCAAAGAATTCGACAGTTTTGTGGTATATCAGAGAGACATAAGAAATGTTCTGCGGATATCGACAGTATTAATCTGGCTGTCATCCATCCTCCTAATGCAGCCACGGTCGCGTTTGTGCAGGGAAGAGATGTTTTAGCTAATGAGCACCACTGAAATTGCCACCGGTTCGTCCTGACCGTCTCTCTTCGTTTCTATTAAGACGTGGTTCTGTGAATCTAGCGGGTCCATTCACTTCTCCAGTTAGCTTATCTTCCATTCCTGGTCGTTGGAGCCCGGTCACCTTTGTTTTTCATCCCAAATGACTTTGACCCTCTAATTTAACATCGTCCGACCTTAAACGGACAAAGCATGATGTGCTCAGGCGCCCACGTTCTCCCATGAATCTTCCTAAATATCTCTTTCAATTTGCTTATAGATCCAACAGGTCCAAATTGGAAACTGTCGACTTGCTTATTCATCAATTTTATAATTCACCCAGGGCCCCAATGCCATAAATGCTCAAGTTGTCCCTTCTTTGATTTTCCGTTTGGATCAGAATCTCTCTCTAACTGTCTCTCCTATTTCAAAAATTGGAAGCATTTGATTATTCAAGATCCTTATTGGCAAGACTTTCTGTCTTTCTTACTATGCTCTCGAGAATCAATCTCCATGGGAATTCTAGCGTGCCTCAGCTTGGCCAAGTACTGGTGAGCGAACCTCCGATGTCTGCCGAACTAGGGGCCGATGGCGGTGATTGATCCTTATTCGACCTTCCTTCATTGTAAATCATTACAAATGTCGTCTAACAGGAATACTTTTTCGTAAAGCATACAACGTGCATGCAACTGAAACATTCGTTCACTCTAACCTATTTCCTTTGGACAAATGCACTACGCGGTCATCGATTTCGCGTACTTTGAGTTGGCCACCTAAGCACGCTAATTCTTATTGTCTATTTGCGAAATCGGACCAAAAACAAAATCACGAATGCGTTTATCGATGACTATCTTGAAACGCGTTTTGACAAAGACGACTAGTTGTTTGGAAAAAAACAAAAATCACACAAACAACGACACAAATACTTTAATGACCAGTGTCTTCTTGTTGACTGATTTTCTTTTGTCCAAGTGCAATATTGGGTTTGTGACAAACGATCGATACCAATCAGCACTGCTTTCATTGGCCACCGGTTGACCAATCACGTGTCTTCACCTGGTGCTTAGGTATGTATTTCAAATGTACTTGTCAATGTATGAATCAATGAGCCCTAACGCCGTTGTTATTGTCCCGGTCTACCAGCTCTTAGTAGTGACATGGTGCTTACCCCAAAAACGTACTGGCTCTAGCGTAAAACCGTAATGCGTAAGGAAACCTAGACTTCAGGAGAACAGAAACCTTATCAGTCAGGCTTTGGTTAGTCTTGGGCGCGATAAAATTCCATACAAACCTTGGGCTTGTGGTAGCCACAATATGAGCTGGATTGATTTTCAAAAAAAGAAATTTGAAATCTTGTCACCCTTTTAACTGCACCGAATCTGGCTTGGGTAGACTGTCAGACATGTGACTGGAAAGACGGTTTTTACATAAAGAATTAGTCTTTGATTTTTTCGTCGACATGGATTGCACAAAACAACGATAGTCTCAGCAAACGTGGCAACCGATCTGTCCGAAAACGCCATTTTGAACTGGTAATTGATCGATTTTATTCCCTTGGAGAATTGTATGCTTGCGCTGTCGGAAAGCAAATCTATTATTGTTTTACGAAACTGTACACATCAAATTAGATAGTGGTTTTTTTTTGAAAACAAAGTATATCCCCAAATTAGAGCAAACACGCTTGGTGTCCATATGCTGAATTCAGACCTCTCAAACTCCGAATTCGAATGTATCAACAGGCTGAACAGACGGTAAGCATTTGTCCCAAGATTTTCGACATAAATGGTGGTCATGTAGCACACGCAAGCCATCGCATGGCCGGAGCCTCATAACGGAGTACAAAATCTGCCTGAGTAGTTTCTCGAACAGTTCGATCTTTTCCCTTTGTCTTTAGTCCAAAGTAACAGATGTCTCGATTCGTGGAATGCACTCCATCCAATGGCCTTCGAGCAATGTTTGAACTTCATGACCCATGGTCTCCACGGTTCTCATGTTCTGGTTGTGTAGATATGTGGGTGCGGCGGTTTACTCGATCACATCATATGACTTGCTTGGAAACTCACCATAGTGATTCCATTAATACACACTGAATTATTTACACAGTATGCAAACTAATACTAAATTAGAGAAAAGTATGACTACAACAAATGCAGAGGGTAATCAACCCTGTTGCACCTAATTGTCAGAGGTAGCCGTCCGGTGAATCAATCGTGACTGCATCAAAAGCGCTCCTCAACAGGCAGAACAAAGCAAGAAAACACAACTCCTCCGAATTAGAGCGACGGTTCAAGGTAGGATCGCCTCGAAAGTGCTCAGCTAACGAGAGCATGGATCTCACGTGAGCGGGGTTCGAAAATGAACTATTTACACGGCTGAGCAAAATCTGGAGACTTCGATTTATTTTACTACGCATGCCACACTAAAACGCTAGGTATCATGTTTGTTGAACGCAGTCTGCGATCGTTAAATCCATCTCGAATAGGTTTCACAACTGACTGTTTAATTGCATCAAGTGACATCTTCAACTATTAGTGAATTTTGATGATGAAATAAAATGTAACAAGTCATATGAATTTAGAGTGCTCTGGTAGAGATGAAGTGACTTGGCTGTGCAGGAGGTCCTTTTTTCTCACGCTGCCTAGTTGGAAACTTTATGCAAATTTCTAAAGCTCAGTTACAGACATAAATGCAAAAACTCTCGTAAAGTTAAATACAAGCTGCGCCTCAACTTTTGTCGAATGCCTTTTGATACTGCCAGTAATGTCTCTGTTCGTGTGTGCTCGCTCTGTGTGCGCAGTGTCGCGTCATTTAGAAGCTGAAACTGATTTTTTACTCAAACACTACCGCATTTGATTTGTTGTTGAAGTAAAAGGGATTATTATGACTAATTGTGGACAAGTCAACCATTTCGGCTGGGCATGTTTATGAAGCATCAAACTGAAAAACAGTTGATCATCTGGATCAGTCTGAACTGAATGCCAGGGAGCACAACTCGTGTGATGCAAAAATTCTTTGTTCTTCTGGATCCCTTTTATAGATGAACGGACCGTAAACAAAACTGCACAATATGAACTGCCTACCAGAAACGCGCACTTCACTTGGCGATGGATAGTCAGTTTTCATCGAAATATTTCTTAATTAATCGCAATTAAATGATTCCCTCTAACTGATATGCCTGTCTTATTTAAGCGTAAAAGAATCTGTTTCATGATTCTGACTGAAAGATTTAAAACCATGCTTTCATCACGCCATTAGTGTGTTGTTAATTTGATTCATGTCGTCTTTTGCTATTGGGATTATCCGTCTGCCTAACTTTTACTCGAACAGTGCTCTTCGAACGGAGTAACTTGCCAAATCCTGATGACGAGACAAGAATAGGGGCGCTAAAAATATATCCACATGCTTCACTTAGCGAATCCGGCTGTCACATCGAAAAACGAAAGAAGAACAGAAAGGAATAACTTGAACGATATTCAACGGGCTGAGATTTGATTAGCTTATTTTTGACTTTTGCAACGATCTACCGCTCCTTATTTCAGTAGCAAAAAGAAGAATGCAAACATGGTTGAATAAAACCAGATATGACAATGAACCCAGTCATCAGGAGGAAACGAGTCATCGTACTCCATGTTCCTCTGCGTTGAGGCTGGCAGAATTTAGCGATTTTTCATTTATAGAAGACTTTTTTAATATTTACCGATAATCGTAACTCATGAGTCTGCTGCCTAAACGGGTAATGTTCGGAGGGCCATCATCGCAGCGTTCCATTTTGAATCTCGCGAGTTCCCGTCTTCCCACTGCCTGAAAAAATACACTGTATTACTCACAATGAAAATACAATAAAAGATGAGAAAATAAGAACCAAACCAGTTTCATTTTGCAATCACAGGAGAAGCTGCATTTTCAAAACCGGGTGCCTTCTTCGTGCTCACTGAAATCAGGAATTTTGTAATAACTACATAATACATTAAGATGGTCTGGAACAACCGGTCACTAAAACTAAATGCTATCGTGCTCCGTGTTGCCGTCTGAATATTCTCGACCTTTTGATAGACCGAAGAACCGAGTGTGAAATCGAATGAAAAATCCACTGAAGTTTGTCGCTTTGGGTCCACCACTTTTAGGTACTCATGTGGATACTTTTATAGAATTCAGTCGGTAATGCGATAGTGATTCTACCCATCAACCCTTTACGGGAACATTTTGCCGATGAATAGATCGAAAGAAGTAAGCAGCTTAGAACGAATAAAAATCATTATAAGTGTCTTGATGTCAACAAGAGAGCGTTAATAGCACAGAGGGCATATTTACAAAGGAATTGGAAGTTTGTCTTGGCAACGGTTTTCCACGTTGATCGAATCGCTGGTGGGTTGCAAAATCGTTAAAAAGCATCGTTATTTCTAGAATTTCGAGTAAATATCAATATCGACGGTCATTTGCGAGTTAATCATGTCTGCAATATCCATCAGTTTATTCTCGAGACCTTCTTCTCTTGGTTCATTTATGTAATCTTCTGTATGAATTTGTTGAAACGTACCGGGAAATCGGGCTTCGTATTAGGGAAAACAAAACAGATGCCAAAGGTTGTCCAAATTCCTCATTCGACGAGAAAAATTCATTCTCTGAGCGACTCATTTTTCGAAAATTATGTCTCTGGTGATTCATGAAGCGAGGAATTCATCAACTATTCACGATCTGAGTCGTACCAAATACTGTACAAAGCAAAGAACAAATAAAAATGAAAAGGTGAACAGTGGGTGCGTTTGCATCAGATCGAGTTTCTTGGCATCTGCACTACGAGTCGTGTGCAGATCTAATGGTAACAAAATTTGAAATCACTGAAGCACATCGCAATCCGGTTCGGCGAAAGTTCTGTTCAGATCCACCAATCACTGAATCAGTCAATTAGCCATTCACTCAATCTGTCTGTCAGTCAGTTAGTCAGGCAGTCAATCAATCAATCAGTCTGTCAGTTAGTCAATGAATCAGTCAATCGATCAGTCGGTCCGTCATTTGAGATACGAATTCGAAATGCATAGTGCTCACGCATGACTTTACATTTGCATTTATCAAATCTTTATTTAAGTCTATAGAAAGTGGGGAAACTAAAGCTGATAGTCGACCAATTGTATTAACCAACACGGATGATTGAATTTGACAGACGTTAAGAAGCTTATTTCCGTCATGGTTGATTCGTTTTGTTTAGTTGCACATGGAACAGTTTAAGGGTAGTTGGAGTTTGTAATGACGTTTAGAAAATTGGAAGAAAAGCACGGTTGATGATCCGTGAACAGTAAGGAACAGGTGCGTTGAACAAAAAGCGATTTGAAATTGTTCGAGAATAGAATTCAAATGAATTGTAAAGAATGCCCGGGTCTATCAGTCATGTGCGCCTGGAACAAATCATATACGGTTGCCTCAAAAATAAGTAGCCTGGATTCACACACACACACACACACACACACACACACACACAGCACAGCACAGCACAGCACAGCACAGCACAGCACACATTTCTGATAGAGCTGAACTTTGAACAATCTGCTCAGAAATGACACTTCAAATACAGTAGAATAAGATGTAAACCGAAATCCGGCCAAAAGGTCGCATGTTATGAAGAACATTCTTATCGGGGCACGGTAAAGGCGAACATGTCTTTTTACCGTGGACAGAAAAGATTCAGGGGACGTTTTAGCTGATCAAATATGTCTTTCTAGTGGTCCTTTAATTAGACTTCAGGATGGTGCAACTTAGACATTTTCAAAATATAGACTGTGAATAAGTACGAAGTTCTAAAACCAATATCGCTTTTAGATGTGATCAGGAGTGAATTGGCTTTGTCCCTACAAATGATTGTAGGAGTTCCACGGTACACCTGTGTAGGTGATTTGGAGAGATATTCCGTTGAGTTTCCATTAAGTCGGAAATAAAAGGGAAATTCTCCTTCCAGTGTTCGTAAAGCTCACCGGTCATCTTTGACAGACTAGTCCATTCACGGTGTTCTCAGTGGGCATGTTTGAACATCTGATAACTTAAGTTACTTGTGACCTAAGAAGCACAGATTGGTGCATAGAAATGACAACAGTAGCATTATCAGAAACAGATCCGCACTAGACTGGTTCCGAACTGATTGGGTTGAGATGCAAGCAGGTCAACGAAATCCGTGTTGTTTTTATCAGGAAATTGTTAATTTATTCTCGGTTCATGTCAGCATTAGGTGATTGAATGCTTCCAAGAATTAATTCATCATGTGATATCATCGCTCAACTTACCATTAAGGAATCATGGAAGCATTGTACAGCTGTTCCATCCTTGTTAGGAATCATCAGCAGTGCATATCCACCAAGCCCGAACTGGGACGCGAGCTCGAACAAGGACGAACGATTCTAGGTCGAACGCCCTAGCCATTAGGCTACCGGGCAGGCTTTGAACGGTTTGTTGAAATTCACCACATGACATTGCACTTAACCGTCACTGAAGACAAAGTTACGGATAATAAGACACAAGACACTCATCCAGGCCAGCTGAGAACAGCACCAGATTCCCGGGTGCATCGCTTATCGTCATCTGGAATGATTGTACTTGTTTGGGCATTAAGCTAGTGTTTGATGTGGGAAAATTTCAGTCATGATGCTGTTGAATTTGCTTCTGATTGCAAACATACGACGGAATAGCTCATTATCTGATTCATTCCAAATCAAAAAGAAAGACGGGATCACGTGAGACACTTGCATTTGCTAAGTTTGTTTGTGGTTCATTTCTGTGAACCGTTTTTGATTTGTAACATGGATGAACTAATCGGGAAACGAGCCAACTTTCAATAGGCCAGGCAACACAGTTGGATTTCATTCCAGAAATCGGATTCATCTCACACCTCGCCCCTCTTGTGGTGCTGAATACACCAATCAGATTAGCTCTTGTCATTCCCTTCCACATTTCTTCATCCGGATTTCGCACAGCAGAATGAGAACAGGTGGAATGATGTTCGAACTGAGCCGAGGCATGGAATGATCAACACTGTCTTTGAGGTCAGTTTGTATGAAAACCATACCCCTGACAGACCGAAACATCAGCGTCCTCATTCTACAGAGAAGCCACCCATCAGTCGTGTGTTCAGCAAAGGTCTCTGGTCCGTGATAATCAATGAAGGATAGGGGAAATCTACTTTGTTCGAGAGACCGTTGAAGCATTGCTCGGCTGGTTCACGGACCATGGTTTTGAATTGAAAACCACTGGCCCCAAGTTCGAGGTTCCAGTTCGTACACAATAGGTGCGTATTGCGGATGATTCCTAACAAGAATGCAGCAGCTGCATTGTACGTCCACGGTTTCTTAACGGTGAGATCAATGTGAATACAACATGACGGATAATTTGAAAACGGATAAACAACGTGAACGAAAACAAATCACTGAGGTCCAAATGTGGCACTTGCGTTCATTCGAACGCGAGGCAGAAAGTGAAGGAATGGGAACGTTTAGTTCGGAATCCTCGAACCTGGTTGCTTGGATGACATATGGCAGTACGGTAAACGAGTTAAATCGGTGTGCTTTGCGCGTCACCTTGGATAAAGTTACAAATATCGAAGAGTATCACCAGTAAACTGTCCGTCAATCTGACAGATGAAGTTGTACTAGTTCTTCCGAACACTGGAATTACAAATTCACTCTTAAACATATCACCCACAACTGTGTTCGTTTCCAGCTAAGCCTTTCTAAGTAGAACAGCCACAGCATAGTATCTTGCTCTGATACCGGCTTTCATTTGTTAGTCTCGATCTTGTCGAGTGTTTGGATAATTTAAGGAGTTTTGACATGAAACAATCACAGATAGATAGGTTCATTACGAGATATCTAACTCAATTGAGGGACTGTCATCAGTCTAGCCACATCATACATCCCAGATCACGTGGAATCATGACCAACGTTAGTTTTGAGACCACGCGACCAGATTAGTCCCTACTCCCCAATTGACGGATTGTTAGAAGCATGCTTGCCTAAATGAATATGATGCTATCCGGTCATGGCTCATCACCATGCACCCTGCTGGCTCTCGTAAAATGCGGTACACCAGTGATCCAATGATCTCGCTGCGTAGTTCAGCACTATCTTTCCTGGAATTGGTTCTGTTCGACAATAAACGATCAACCGCTCCACTGTCTTCGACTTCTCTCCTTCAATTGAGGAACCAAAGTTTGAGACTCGAAATAAATCGATTCACTAAGACGAGGCCACAATGACAGTTGTGAGCGGTCAGTGAAAACCTTCAGCCACATCGTTTGAAGCCAGATGACATTTTGTCGCGTTGATTTGCTCGCAGCCAATTGTCCAAACCAACTCAGGGACTAAAGTTGAGTTGAGTCGAGAAGCAAGATCACACGTAACCGGGACAGATACACCATACAAGGCAACCTAGGTTTTTTTCTAAGTGTCTGTATCAATGACTTAAACAGCATGCACCCGACGGGAAAGACTTGAGGCAGACAAGTAAAATGACCAGAAAAAGTGATAATATACATAAAACTGCCGGAATATTGTGCGGGAGTAATTAAATTAATGGGGAAATGTAAGAAACGGCAATCACACGAGGAAATTGTATCAATAGGTTAACCGCTGGTGAGCTTAAGAACGTCCGCAGGACACAGCACAACACCAGGGCCAACGGTGACTGTCGTCGCACCAAACCAGATCGGCAGTCATCTACTTTGTCCACTTGAAAATACCGAGAGGGAAAATAAATAGTCAAAGCCAACTCGATAAAATGCAAGGGATAAAATGATCCAGGTTTTATCTGCGGACATGTCAGAACAATTCTTTTATCGATTTGTTGCAGAGATATTTCACCAAAATCCGAACGCGCTTGAGAAGACGACCGTTGAAATCTGGATCCCGTAGGCTAGAGAGCAACGAAATTCTCAAAGTCTGTAATGGGCGAAGACTGGCTATGAATGTGTACACGAGTTGAACTACCGATGACAACGTTCTTGGGTGGAATGGAGAATGTGACGCATGTCGATAGAGAATTGTTAAACAAAGTCTAGTTCAACGTGTTCCTCATGTAGAACACGTAAACCAAAGAATTACGGTCCATGAAAATGACAAACGTGTGGCATTCCAAAATGTGACGGAAGATAGTCAACACGCTCCGCCCGAAACCGCGGTATCACATTTAAGCCGATTGGAATTTCCGAGGGGTGAAAGAAATGGACTTGATGACGTAGTTGTGAACCTCTAGCAAAACTGCGCCAACAGCGCTATTATGCACGACCCGAGAAGTGTCTTCGAACAGGATTGGACAATATCGTCCAGGTCAGGACTTGCCTTACCATCTCCATCCAACGGCTTGCCCAAATCGATCGCCTTCGCGTTCAATATGCTCTTATTCTCAGCGTAATCGGAACACGGTAATTTTATGCGCTGCTTATACCCGGAATTGACTTTGCCATCAAAGTCATATGCACAGATTCGACTACCATTACGCTTCCCCTCGTCATTGTCCTCGACATTGCCACCTTTATCGTCACCATCGATCTTGTGGTGATGGTGTTGTTGGTGCCCTGGGTGGTGATAGTTGTGGTGATGAGAGTCCCAGCAGTGCCAGGTGCCTTCGAAAAGTTCGGCTGAGATTATCCGAAAAGTTGTAACAAGTCGGTAAGGCTAATTGATGATGAAACGTTACATTTGTTACCCCGAACGGAGAGGAGCAGAACGACGGCGACATCCCACCGGTTGTCATTCATTGAGCTGAGCGAAAGTCTCGCATAATGAGTTCAGCTAGTTGTGATAAACAGAATTAGTCAAACGTTTCAGTGAACAAGGAGCGGTGACCAGAGAAGGTTACCTTAAGCAAACGTTCATGGACTCACGGATGGAAGTTCTCGGGGAAAATCACGGTGCAAATGGACGCGGTGAGATGAGTTGAACACGTCCAATGGGCAAACGATTTTGAGAACTCTAACGGAATGAAATGTATGCTGTGTTCATCTGCATAATGTTTCTTACGGAACTCGGAACGATCAGTTCATTTTCAGGACATTTCCCCTGAAAATCTAACTTTCGGTGACAAAACTAAGTTGGTCTTGATAAACGCTCTCGTTTGCAGCTTACTACATTGTTCACGTATTGATCCTTCTTAAATTTTATCACGGTATTCCTGTGAAAAACGAAGACTGGGGGGTAACTTTGCCTTTTTCCAAGTTTTTCGCTAAACTACTCGAAAAAAGCAAGATCGATTTTCGTGTGAAGATGTTATCCTTTCGGGTGCAGTCCCTTTTCAGTTGAGGTAAATCAGCATGGCGAAATCGTGAAATCCACTCGAGGGTGATATAATCGAAACAGCAACGATAGGCCTAATTGGTCATGTAATCGATTAGGAGTTGTTTGTAGGTCACAAAATAATTAACGCCGGATGTCGGTTTCCAGCTTGCAGGATAATTCAAAATGTCAATGTCTGAAGAAAATGTACACCCTGAAAACACCATCAAGGACTGTTTAACCTTCGGTGGTTTTTACCAGTCCCGCTAGAACATGCATCGCCACCAACAGTGTTGGCTTTTAAGATGCTCATTAAGAACAAATTTTAAGAAATAATCAAATGAATGTTTGAATTATGTTTGTTTAGGTTTGTCTGATGCTTTCCGATTTTGGATCATCCATGTATTTAATTCTCCTTCCAGAGCCCCTGGCGATCCACTGCTTCATGAGCCTATCTGACCAGTTTAGCCTTTTCTTCGTTCCTCTTTCACTGGTGTTCATAATAGGCTTTGCTCAACCAAGATGGGCCACTAGTTCGATCTCCACTCATTTTGTAGTCTATGGTCTTTCGGTATCCGGTTTGTACCATCGACAAGCAAATTTGTCCTTTGCTTTTTCTGGGAGCAACAAACACAGTTACTACTGACTGAACAGTCAGTAGTAGTAGCACTGCTCATGAAAACTGCACATAAATATAATTGCTAGATAATGGAGTAAAATGATTGATTTTAGTATGTTGATGAAGAAAATGGCTCCGTTAGTTGGAGAATTCGGTCTTGAAAAAGACAATGCATGTCAACCGAAACAATGGCGAATTTTGACATCTTCCAGCTGCCCTGGTGTTACCAACATTAGAATATCCAACGTTCATACGAGTTTGATATAAATTCTCGAATGTTTTACCACTCATATTTGAACACTTGTGGATCCATGTGCTGACGTTTTTAACAGTAGACCATAATTATTAGTCGATTTCACAGGAACAAATCTCACGGGGCAAGATCAAGCGTTCGGGCTGGTCACGTGATCGGCCCGTCCCTTCCAATCCAAGAAAAGATTTCTCAAAATGAGGTTGTACCCCATCCTGTTGAATTCATGTACGATTGAATTTATCATCTTCGAGTGATGATACGTATTGCGAAACGAAATGGAATGACAGGTGAAAATAGATGGAATCATTTAGGATAGGAAAGAAGAAGCACGGCTCGGTAAGGATTAAATCACGCGTACGGAACTGAGATCCTCGTGTTTGAGACCGGACCAAATCTCAAAAGTCATCACGATTTTCGTATTCTACCGAGTCCCGCTGGATTTGCACGGGATAACGCAACCCTAACTGACTAGTGGATTTCATTGCCGGAATTGTTTCATTTTGTCACAAGCACGTGAAATCAATGTCTATGACGGTTCCTACTGGGATGAAAGATTGGCGTAAATCGTTTTGTTCAAATTTCCAACTATTTTCTTTATCCTTGTGCACTCCGAATAACTGGTGAGAAAGAGAAATGGAAGCAACTGTCGACGGCTGAGTAGAGGCCAAAAATGGATGTCTCATCCCTTTTCCCGTTCTCAAATACTTTCCACATCCGAACTGGATTAATCGGTAGTAAAAGGAATACCAAGTACATTTCTGCTCCATCGAAAGAAACTAGTCGTTCGATTTTACAGATGATCATTTCGCTAGAGAAAGAGAAACGATCTGGACGATTTACAAGTCTGCCTGTTCTTATAAGAAATGTCAGTGTCTTGCTCGAGGCCGTTCTAATTTGTTCACAGGAATAACTGATATTTTGTAGCACACTTGTAACACACTCGGCTGGTTTCATGTATTCACGCTATTATGAGAGCCGAGTATTCTTTACTCAGTTACTAATTGGTCGGTTATTTTCAACATAAAACAAAAAATGAACGATAAACACACGAATAATTTTGAGGTTATAGTGGAAATGTGCACCTGGAATTCGGTGACGGGCGCCAGGTTGTTATTGTTGTTGCTGCTGCTGTGGTTATTGTAATGTCACATTGATTTTATCGACCTACCCCTCGGAGATGAATGCCATCATATCCGTAAGTCAAGGATATGTGCAACAGACTGACAAGTTTTCTGAATTATCTGTCTCAAATTGATTGATTTTGTTTGTCCTTGGTTCGCGCTAGGCTCATGGGGTTGTTGGATGATTCGTAAACGTATATGGTCGAGCCGATCGTACTTCTCGTGTTGATTGCCAACTGTGTGAACAGTTTTCAGACAGCGGACAAGTATTTGTGTAATTAATATCGATCAACCGCCAGTTTCTAGGCCCTTTAATCGGAGCCATTCTGCGTCATAACGACTGTGAAACAACAGACTTCTCCGCTTTCGTAACATTACTCGACGATTTTTTAAACACACTAAAAAGAAGCGCCCGATTTAAAACAAACGAGTCACAAAGACGTTTCTATCAAACTTAATTATATTGGCTAAATGAACACCTTTCAACGCGAAAGGCGACTAAACATCCCTTCGAAGTAGATAGTACAACGACAAATTCAACATGGACTACAACGGAATCTGATATGTCTGGGCGAAGTTTTTACTCGAACATAGTCATTTTTAATCACGCATAGTTTAGCCCAATAAATTGCATATAACCCTGAAATAAGTGTATGCTACTAGTTTAGCCCCTCTTTTTAAAACTGTTAAGTCTACACTGATGAGCTCTACCTATGATTGGCACTTCATAGCACCTTCGATTGGAATAAGACGGGGACAAGAAACTCTGAAAGCTCACGTCCAAGGTACTAAGTTGAACAGCCATATGGGACAACAGACAATTTGACCCCAAGGTCATCAATGATTGCGGCACACAACCACGTTACCTATTGTCTTCAGCCTTCACGTGGTGGAATCACGTGGACCCTAAACCTGGTAGTTCAAATGGACCAACACAAATCAGTCCACCGGGTAGGAATTTCGTGCTTCTTTGTCCTGTCATCCAGCAAATTGTTTTGATGCACTGAAATCCCGTTCTCACTCAACAAATTTTAAAATATCGATCAGGTTTGGTAGAGTCAGGATTTCAAAGTTACCGCTCTTTATTTATGTACTTCCCGCTTTCCTCTCTCCTTCGAGTCTACGAAGATCTCAGTGAACTCGGAAGCTCAATCAGTCATGGAGTGACGAATCTTGGATCATGACTTTATTCCCCCCTTGTTTTACACAGATAATTCACGGCGTTCGCCAACACCGGCGGCAGACACATGACTGTACACATTGTTTGTCACTGCTATTAACATG
This sequence comes from Fasciolopsis buskii, assembly GCA_008360955.1. NCBI lineage: Eukaryota > Metazoa > Platyhelminthes > Trematoda > Plagiorchiida > Fasciolidae > Fasciolopsis > Fasciolopsis buskii. The sequence goes on from LUCM01007042.1 coordinate 18,022, forward strand.
TAAGAGTACACACTCATCCTCATAGCCCACCTTCTGCCGCGTGTGAATTGCCGTTGATGTCTGTAAGCACTTGATGTCTATTGCTAACGCCCTGTCTCCATTTCAACGACGCTCACCTACGGTCATTCCGTGAGTCACTCCATCATTCCGATATCCTCATCCGTGAAACTTTCGAACCGGTTCGGATAGTACACAAGTACAATTCACTAACTAAATAGATAACTCTGAAACTGAACTGTATGGGATCCAAGTCACCACAGATTGGTGTGACACTAAGTAAAAATGTCGGATCTTCAGACAAAAAAATGAACCAATTCTCCCTTATGGATTTTACAAATTTTGCAATCAATGGAATGAAACGTCCAGTTTTATCCTACCCCAATCGAAAAAACAGACAAGACCGATTCTGTTCGTTAGCTTCCCTTTTTATTATGCTCTAATTGTCCACGTGGGATATCCTGATTCGATGATATGCACGTTTCTTGAAATAAATTCCCAATACAGCTCAGCTAGCGGGAAATCTGCCTTGAACCATTATGATTTTCAAATGCCATTTGAATAAAATTTGGATTAGTGTGATCTGAGTTCAATATTTCATACTCCGAATGCAAATCGAACAACAGCCTGCTTGGTGAAAAGTACCTGTTTTTGTTTGCGCTCACACGGGAAGCGAGCGCGTTTGGCGAAATTACAGAATCAGCTCATGTTTCTGTGGCTTGAGACACAGACGAACCCATAGGGTTCAGTTAGGAATGCATCTTGTTGTGTACATCGTTGCCATGGTAGCAACATCAATTAGGCGACGTCAAACGAAATCCAGGAGTGACCGAAGTGTTACACGATTAGGAAGCAAGTACAGAACCAATTCTGAATACAAAATGCTATCCTCTTCGGTTATTAGAAGTCCACAAAAACACGAACGCGCGCATCCTTTGACTGGCTGCGCTACAACACATACAGGCACATAAAATGCTACTAATCGCCTACAACCTCTATCGGTGACGTTGTTTTCGTGAATTCGTGGACGACGTTTGCTCTTAGCAAACAGTTGCAATAAGCAGAACATCAGGAGTGCATAAAAAAATACAATTACTTGTCCAAACATTCCAAGATGCTTGTGGTTACAAATCACAGGGAAGAATGTCATTCCAAATATAGTAACTGCATAGAAAAAATGCCCTGTGTCAATCCACACGGGTTGAGATTTGTAACAGTTCTGGCTCTGATTCAAGGCAATCAAAAACAAATGGGTTTCCTTGTTCATTTCATGGTCTTCCAATTCAAGATAATCATGGTTTGTTAAGGCCAAGATTATTCACCAAATTCGGATTAATTGGTGTGAGAACAAAAATCGATTTTGGCCAAATTTTTTCCTAGTGAATTCAAATATTGTTCCCGGCAGCATAAAACAACGAGAACGACTGACAATCAACCAGTAATTTTGTTTTGCGTCCACGTAAGAATGTTGATTCTGGTGGAAATAGAAGTTTCTGTCTTTCCCGTGCAGCCGAGGAGAACACATGGCTGATTATGAATACACTGTAATTCACTCTATTATAATACTACCCGTCCAAGTTTATACTTCTTTCGATCGATCGCAAAGCAGATTTCATGGTTGAAAATCTACCAAAAAAGAACAAATCCGCGGAATGATCGGTTGTTTACAAATCTCCCTAGTGTGTGATCTACGGGGAAGAATAGTATCAAACAAACTTTCATCATGTGACGTATTTTGCATCATCCGCGGGCTTCCCTCTGTTGATTTGATTCCCCATAAGTTAGTCATTTTTCATTCTTCCGAAGTGTATCGTTCATTACCCCGTAGTTTTAGTTCAATTAAATAACTGAATTGAATATCGACTGCATGTTACTCATATCTACTTAACGTGTTCTGACTTAAAGACAAACATAGTAGAGAAAGAAGCAAGGTATCTTATCAAATAAGGATTCGTGACGCAACTTGACGAATTACAGTATTAGAAGTCTTTGAAAATACTCACTCGAAAGTCAATGAGGTTAGTTCTTCGGGCGATAGATGTGACTCAGGCAACAACTAAAATTTCACCAGCCACACCTCCCCAAACTCGTGAGTCTGAACTGTGGTCCATGTGCTCTACTGATCCATCCTCGGGTTTCTGTTTGCTTCCGTACTCTCGAATAGACATTTTGGTAGCGTTCACGAACAATGCTCACAGTTTATTCCACCGTGCAGGCATGCAAGCACAGATACACACACACACACACAGGCAGCAGCTGACTGCATCCAACACCATGGCACTTCGGATGCCTATCGTAGTTAATGATTTCGGCATGCAGATAACGCACATTCACCGTTCACATGTTTCACAATACATTTATCAGCGCGCAAACACCCGCGTTGAAACCTTTCTTTCTTCTCAGGTTTGTTTCTGTCTAGTCGGAAAATTTGCCCATCTAATGCCCCACCTCAACTTTGACTCATACTTTTCCCGTCCGCGCAATACTACTCAAAATATCCGAAGATCATTACACATTTTTTCACTTCCCATAGCGTTTAATCGTCGCTCTGGGTCTGAAAACGTAAGTTTGTCAATTGATCGTCTGGTGAATGTGTGATTTGAACTTATCTCGCATCACGTGACATTTTCGCGTCTGAGCACAACTTACAATTTGAGCAAGTGGAATACGGATGATTGTTCGGATTCTGAATCGATTCGACTCGGAGAGAAAACAGACACCAATCGTCCGGATTAGTCGTCATTGGTACTATCTCTGATGATACTATCGAACATCTTTCGTCAGTATAAGAAAGCACATCTTTAATTGTAATCGGCCGTTTTGGAGATTCACACTCTATTCGTGTGTGGTCGTGAGACACGAATACCAAGTAGACAATAGGTTTGTATTTGCAACGGGTTATTAGAAAATTTTGTACTGAGATCGTGCTGTATTGCGTGGACTTTCGCGTACATAAATGTCTCAGGGGAGTACAAATCCCTCAACGAATGTGGAGACGGGGAGAAAAAGAAAGACACGAGGGAAGATAAACTCGAATGATTTGAACGTGCAGCGTAGGTTGCCCAAGATGTTGACTGATACACGGTCCGTGTTTGCCGGAATGAGTGGCAAATAAGGGGGTGAGTGAAATTCCTACAGATATTGATTCGGAAATACATGAAACTAAATGAGGATTGTGTGGAAATATGTGATCATCATTTTGAGAGATCAGCGTAGGGTTGGTGTGTGGGACCTGGATGCATCACGTGAACCGGGCAGTATAGAAGGACTGGAAAAAAATAATTATGCAATGTGGATAAAGGTACTCTGTTTCATAGTGTAGTGTTCTGCGATTGCAACAATACGTTGGGAAGCCGTCCCCAGCTTCTTGTCAAATCACGTGACTAAAATCTTGTCCCTCGCAAAAGATACAGATCGCCTGAGTGGATCAGTTTCGATCCATTCTTGGACAATTGGTTGGCATTTGATGCGATGTCTAGTTGATGTTGAGACAACCACCCTGCATGTTCGAGCTAGCCCGGATTCAGTTGGCTGCACGTGGTATTGTATTTTTCGCATGGAAATAAGCCAAAACAAAGAGTAAAACATGTGAAAATAGTCAAACTGATCAATTTGCAGAAATAAGGGTAGAAGAAACTCGGTAATTGGGCGATTTGATCACCTGAGATGGATCGCACCAAAAGTTGGCCGAAACAGTCACGGTTTATCGGGATGCGTGCTGAATACCGTCGTGGAACGAGAAACGGCTCGTGTTGAAACATGAGAGCGACCATGTGAAAGATCGAATCTGAAATTATTTTGGGGGTATATTTTCACATGTGGAAAAGTGCTGATCACAGTTCGGTGGACCAATCACTTAGCGGTATAAAAGACACGTGACTCATAACTGGCGGTCTACCCGGGGAGAATTTTAACGTCAGTATACCGAACGGCTGACGGTGCCTTGTTTCAGCAAGCAGTGTTGGAGCTTTCTGATCTGAACTGAAATCTCTGGAAGATTCTTCACACAGGCGAGAATTTGAGAACTTCACTTTAGAATTTTATCAGTGATAGCCACTAGATATTTCGCAAAATCAACCCTGTTCTGCCTTTGTGAGTGGTTAAAATGACGATTCAGATTGGTAGGATGACCGGGAAGACGGAGAACAAATATTCGAAACATTTAGATTTGTTAGGATTTGAACAGAAAACCGTAACTATAAGACAAGTTGTTGAAAAAACCGTGGAAGTCTTTGTTTAAAACTGTTGAAAAAGGCGGCACCTGATGATCCTGTTTACTAGGTGACAAAAGGTGCCTGGTCCTGAATCAGTGTAATCGAGCTTCCAGTTACTGAGTGGCCAGCTGATCACGCGCTACTTATCCAGACCAGAGATTGCAATGTATGTAGGGAGTGTGGAGTACTAAGGAAGCGGGTTGAATTAAGTACATCCAAGTATCTGAAAACCTTGGATGATTAAAGCCTCAGCAAATAAGTAGTACGCAACGAACAGTTTGTTGGGCGGTACCGAGGAAGTAGGTGCCATGATAGGTCCGGGGCAATTCGTATTCGACTTCGAAATGGGAATAGATATTCGATCGCAAGTAGACCAGATAGAACAGAGGGACAGGGAACAGGTGAGCTTTTAGATTGTGTCTCGAGAAAGCGCATAAGCAATGAAGAATACTAACGACCGAAAACAAAATGATCAAAGGGACTCGTTAATCAGATGAGGATGGTGAGTGGCATGTTACAGGGCGAGTGACCGTGCTAAACGAAGCCCCAGTGAGATAGCAAAAAGGAAGAGGTGCAAGTGTTACGTCATCGGAACCGAGAAAGTTGACCAAAAGGTTGGGATACTCAGGGAGTGAGAAAGATGACATTACATGTCAGATGACGTCAGAGGTAGAGTATAATGTGGACCGAAATGGACGATGTTTTGATGGACAAATCGAAACGGTTCGCATAAAGAGAGAAGCCTCTTGGACCGCATGTGGATGATAACAAGGGAAGCTGAGACAACCATGAATGAAGGAAGTTCGAATAAGTCCAACTGTCAGGAAAAACAGGTAAGTTCAGTTCAGCGAATAACGGGATTTGGCACATGAACCACGGAATCCTTCGTAACCTCTGACAAACACGGTGCTGAGATAACACACAGTCGCGATATGGAATGGACAAAGAAACTGCAAACAGGGTCCAAATTCACGACACGAATGGTCCAAGCAACCGGATAAATGAAAGAAAGAAAAGAAATGTAGAAAAGACACTTCGGCGCAGGAGGCAGAAATTCCCAGTTAACGGGAATGTTCATATAGTATTCGTACGTGGAATTTTTAGACGGAATTCGGTTACTAACACTAACGACGGATACGAATTATCGATACGTCTTGAATTGACAACGACACGTACTACCAAAATGAATTCAACGAGAAGCCTACAGCACCTGGGGAATCCTTTTGTGTTTTAATTACAAATCAAGTATTTATATAAAAAGTAGGAGAAATCTCGATTTGTTGAGCATGTTCTGACCAATGCCATTGGAAACATATTTGAGCTTTGCGATTCCATGTTGTCACGTTTCTGTTTGTATGATTGTTTACACAGGTTAGAGCGAAACTACACCAGACTGTATCACGTGACTTACACGTATAGTGTCTACGATTCATCGGATTGATCGAAAAGTTTGCTCACTCAGTGATGCATATGGAGGACAGACCATCAACAACGATTTTCCTTTTCTGTCGCACACTCGTGTGCACTGGGTTCCGTTGGTAAGGCAGTCAACATCTCTTGCCAATAAAGGCCTGGGATAACCGAATGTTTCCAGTTTGTGAAGTAGAAGAGACCGTGGTAGTGGATCGAATCCTGACGAATAGTTCAGGAAGGCGCAACACACAGATTTCACCGATGTGTCTACCGACTTACAAATTTGACGAATAAGGAAGGCCCAAACTGGGTCTGTTTATTTATCATCACATTGTAAGGGGTCGTCAGAAGGAATCGTAGAAGAACGTAATTGTTTAAGGCATACGACGATAGCGTTTGGTTAAGGCCATAGAATGGTCAGGTCTCACAGAGTGAGCGATAGTGGCCGGTGTGCAGCAATCAAAAATGAAAGACAGACTCTGCAGAGTTGTTTTGAGAGATGAATTCATCAGTCATAACCACAGCACTATGTCCGAGACAGGGTGAACATAGATTGTCCGGATCTATCACTGTGATAATTTCAATAGTGAGTAGTATCTTGAACATCTCATAGCTGAGAAAAGTGCAATGAACACATGATCATTCTGTAAAAATGCGCCTGACGTATAATCGTAAGGACGAATAGTGTCGGGACATGCCGAACACTCCACAAGTCCCCATTTCGTCACGTAGCAGTCGAATGCTCCCGATACCAGTCAGCAGTTGGTTAGCGAACCTTGAACCCGTGTGTTTGATTTCAGTCATTATTAGGTTGGAGTTGTATTGAACCAGTGAATTGCTGGGACAATATGGTTTCGAGGGGACAACTTGCTTGTTTGATCAACTCGGTTTTACATTCACTCGGATGGAACCCGGGAGATTTTCGTTTTGTGCTTTGTCAAACTTTAGCAATGCTATCGATTACAGTAAAAGATGGAATCTTCTACACGGGTTACAAAAGTCTATCCAATATTCGTAGCAGAAACAGCAATCAGGAATTGGGTCATTGACACTGGTGTATAGATACGGACCACCAAACAAGCGCTGGACTGACACCAGACCAAGCTGTCCAAATAAAGACAATGAGATGCTTTCAGCAACCGGACGACACGTTGGGGTCAACATACAAATCGTGTCTCTATGCAAGCAATAAGAGGAATCCCGATCTGTGGAATTTATTGAGCCTGATGGAACTCAATGCGAACAAATCTGCACCGAATGAGGTTCGAAGTATATCAAAAAGTCGATGCGCCATGTGATGAAACTACGTACGCAACTGCTCAAACATTAGCACCACAACGTTGTCGGTAGAATGTGTAATTGGTTGGCGTTTCCGCCACCTTGGGTAGCCTATCTCAAGATCTTTCTTGAGGCATGTCTCACGTGTCGCCACAGTTCCCATTGGTTGATTGTATACTCAAACTACAGCAAACCTCCAACGGACTGTCACGTGATTTTTACGTTAATTCCCCACAGTTTGGTTCAAATCAACCAATATAACAGTTTGATGGAATTTTGTTTTTATGATCAAGAAATGTACTGTCCATTTTCATGTCCACTTATTCTGGTCCATTTCGGAAGGGACCATTCTTTCGCCATTCACTCGTTCTCGCCTTTTCTCGTCGATCTATCATTCACTACTGATAGTCCAATTATTCGACATGGAAAGGCAGTTGCCGTCTATTCCATGCCGGATGATTTCTCGTGAGTTTCGGAACTTCTTATTTCTCTGTGTTTTGTTGCCCAATGGTTGTCTGTAACAATCCACTCTTACTCTTTACGGTTAACCGACCATCTTTCGGTGTGAGCAAGTGTTCCCGTTTTCTGGTCATAAGCATAATGTGTTCTTGGTGGAATGCCGCGACTTATTCAATTCACAAGATTCCACATAATCTCAGCACGTTGGCATAGGAATTGGTGAAAACACGACTATTAGGTTTCCGCACACCGGCGAGTTCAAGATGCTCGGAAACTCAAATGAACATTCCATGCATTCATCTGGGCCGCTTGAAGCAGAAAACCATGAACACTTCATGACTTTGTACACGATTGGAAAAACAGTATCCAGATCAAACACTGGTCCAAGTATTGCGGTGAGTAAGAATACAACTGACAAGCGTTCTTCCTCGTTTGATAAGCTACGTTCGAAACCGTAGTCCGATATAAATCCATTCGGACAAACCGTTTGGCAGCATTTTCGACAGGGTGCAAAATTTCATCACCTGTTTCGATCCGAACATTCGTCGTCATTCTACATCTTGTTGAATTTCCTATTAATCAATCAATGATAACTGATGAACCCAAGAACTAGTGGTTTTCACGTCTACAGTAATTGCAAAACACAGGAAATACATCATTCTGCTTGTGAATATTGACGGGAAATGTTACGCAACAATCACGTTCATGACTCAATATTTAAGGCACAAATGAACAGAGTGTATTTGACCTGACGTGACTTGAATCTCATCAAACCCCTCTGATAAACGGTATGGGCTCACTAAGGCGGGAAACGCACCAAGGCATTCACTTCCAGGAGTCTCAAAGATTACCACGTGACCACTGCCACAAGTCCAATTTATGAATGCAAATCATCCAGCATGTGGTTGGAAAAACAAGTTTAACTGTCGGCTAGAGCATATTAATTTTTCCGAAAAAAGTGGCTTTTTATTTTTCCCCTCGGAACTCCCCAAAGCAGTATTCGGTCGCGAAAAAAGTGAGAAATAGAAACGTGATATTCGAACAATACAACCGACATGCAAACAAAAGATGTCGACTTCGAAATTATCGTTCTTGGCTTGTTGTCGAGCTTTATAATCACATGCGACCGACCAACATTTTGAACCAAGATGGTAGAATGGAAAAATGATTCCTCGCAAATTTGGGCTTTGGACTTAAACTGGATGATCACATCTTGGACAAAAGGCATGCCAATGTGACGGAACTCAAACATCGGTGACTTGGGAAGCTTCAGTGGGATTTTATAGACCATGCAAACAGAATGCTTTTTCGTGTTAAGCGGGGATGTAAAAATTGAATTGCAAAAACCAAAAAGAGGAAATAAAATTGGACTGACAATCTGCTGCCATCTGAAGAAATTTAATTTGTATTGTTGTGCACAAATCAAAAAAGGTCTCATTTGGATGTCGTGACATCCCTGGTTCATTATATCATCAGATATTCGAACTTATCATCAGATCTGTCCAAAGCGTTTTCTAAGATTTTTTCATTGTATTCCATTCTGTTCCATGTTTACTTTTCCGTAAACTTGAACGATTCGGCTGTCCCAATCGCCTCTAGTCAGATTAAATTACCAGCGGAACTCAGTGCAAAAGTCTGGAGTTCGTCAACGAGTTGTCGTTTCTCCTTATTTGTTCTCAACATAAATCAGCCACCTACATACCCACTTCCTTTGGTCAATTGAGCAAATACGCGGATGATGTTGCTCTCTGTCAGTCGATACCTGGAACTGAAGATTTCCTCATCTTGTCCAACACCTTGTCTCTCGGTCGTGATCATTCTCTTCGCTGTGGCTTAAATCTTAATTTGTAAAAAATGTGCCGAATGTTTACTTACTTTTCTCGGTCTCTTTACCCGGCTGACGCTTCTTTCGTCAACACAGAATCAGTCACTATGGTAGATTCCATTAGGCACTCGGGAATTACTATTGATACAAACCTAGGATGGTACTCTCACATTTCCAAACGTGTGAGAAGTCTTCGAGGACAAACATTTTACATAAAAAGTCTGTCGCATTTGCAGGTTGAGCAAAACTCCGTTTCCCCATTTGTCTACTGGTTTGTTTCCCCACTCACCTTCATTAATCCCCTCTCACTTTTGCTTGTCTACTAATTAAAGACTTCGGAACCCTCCGTAGTGACTTGTCAATTATTAGTAGTGTGTCTCATATACTACTGAAATGATTCTGACATGTATCTATCTGCGTGCGAAAAATTTGCCGATAGAGTTCTTTCGGATCCGCCCCATTCCTTACACAATGACCTTTCTAAATGCCGTCCTCGTACCAGGACACTTTCTATCGTCTGCTCCATACTCTGTCACACATATAGCCCGAATTCTCCCCAATCGAGGACAGATCATGACTAATTTTCTACTCCGTCTTTCATGAATTTCAATTGTTTATTATTCGCTCCACTTTTCTTTTTGAAACTCTGTGTTCTGACGAGGTGGTGAACGCATCCCGTTTTTGACTGGAATGTGGACACCTATACACACAACAGTCCAAACAATACAACACATTATCACGTCTTAAATTTTACAACATTTGACCTTCAATATCTGCCCGCTGTGTAGAACGAATATCCATTTTGCATAGGGGATTTTTCTTTATTTTTAATTATCGAAGCATACGAGTCCGAGTAAATGTTCTAAATATCCCAAGGTCACAATGTGTTTTATGAACCAATCACGAGTGAGTTCTGTTTGGTAACTTATTGGAGTGAAGTAATCTCTTCGAAATACTTGCAGCGTCACATCGCCTAATTCCTGGTAGCTACGGGGATGTCCAGTCGGATATTTATAGCCCAGTATGTGTTTCCCATAGCGCATACGGTAAACTAGTTAATGTTCAACCTCAATCCAATCCGTAGGCACTGTGTGCGTGTACGTGTGTGTGTGTGTGTGTGTGTGCGTATCTCGTGAGTCGCGGTTGATACAAGAATGAAGGAACTGGAAAAGAATGAGGCTCTCGGCAGTAGCAGCAACCTTTTGATCCAGAGAAGCCTAGCCTAAATAAGTTGATTAAAATATCCCATGACTCGCCGTTCCTCTCTCACGGCAGTCGGCTGTAGTGTAGGGTAGAATATCTTAGGGGAAAGTTCCTCTTCTGGCTACAAGCTATCTAATGCAAGTAGACAACACCCCTCCGTCCGAAGTCAAGTTGATCAGGATGAGGCATAAGCCAGGTGAATCAGATGGATTGCCTTCGTTTTCCTTCAAGGATGATGAGGGAATGTTAACATCAGAGTTAACAAAACTTCTGGGAGCAATAAAGGATCAAGTCGGATTTCGATCCGACTGGAGTTGCATTAGCCAATTCTCCATATTGCGCAGACTTTCGGACATGGGCGCATATTCTGTAGACTCACAATTTCTGTCTTCCTTGAACGGAAGACCTTAATCTTCTCGGTTCGCCGTCCAACCATGTGGCACTACCTCTCATTGAACTAGATGCTGGAGGAATCCAGTTCACTGATCCAATGTTTGTATGTGAACAGCCAAAGCCAAGTTCGTGCTTATTGGAATATTTCATTCGAATTCAGCGCCAATAGGATGGTTACGGAGATAGCCCAGTCCTTATGTGGCATTAGTGGCATTGAAATTTGCACACTAGAGAAATCTGTCTGACTTCGAATATATGAGCGATATGAATGATAGTTTAGGTGTTTGTTGGTATGCATTTTGCCCATCCGAATTGCAAAGTGGTGTTGCAGTACTGGATTGGCTAAAAGCCGAACCTTATTCGCGCAGGTGGACAGATTTAGGTATTTGTTTAATTAAATTTTACCAGGGGATCACATGTCAGAACAAGTGTCTTCTCGCTCCCAGGAGCCCGGATTTGTATTTGCTAATATGATGTGTCCGTGTGGCATCCGCCTATCGATCGAAAAGGTCACGCATGTACAATAGCAGTGAGGTCAGTCCGAGGGGAACCTTCCCAACGGGAATGCCATGGCGCGAGCTCGAGCAGCAGGGCAGGGGAAAACCAAATGAGACGGACCCAACAAGTGAGCGTTGGAGTGTAATATCTGGACTTGGAATTAGTACACGGAATTCGATCAGTTACGGTAGCGAACGGACACGAATTACGACCCAGTACTGAATTGGCTCCAACCCAAATTACGCAGATGAAATCAACAAGAAGGCCAAAACCGAATGGATACATGTTCGATTTGTATTTACAGTTCATGGGTTTATATACACGGTTGGAAGTATCCCGATTGGTGGATTGCGTCCCGCCAAATCTCTTTCGTGGAATGTTTGGATTTCGCGACTGCTTGTCGTCATGGCTTTCATTGGTTACTGATCTACGCAGTCCAGTGTGAGGCTGTATCGGTCTACATCACGTGAAGTGCACAGTGACGAATTGAAATGGCTCCGTCCCAAGCAACGCAGACTAAGGCAATGCGAAGGTCACCGGACTTGCAAGTGAACGTACCACAAGAATACGACAAACCTCGAAAAAAATCAGTGTGAGAGACAACTGTTATGTCCGAAAAAAAACAATTTCTGTTGCTGTTCTTGCAAAACGTCTCCACAATTTATTTCCCATGCATTCCCGTTCTCATTTTCCACTGGGCTAGAAACTAGGTACTATTTTTGGCAACGAGCATTCACCATTTGAAATTCATTGTGAGCATTCGAGTGATGGCTTCAACTTTATCACACCACAATGCCGAAATCCAATTCTCATTGACCTGGGATTAAGTTAATCTCCAATTTCCACTTTCAGATCTTTGTGGGATCGTTTTTTCACTCACGTCAAACGCTAATCGATTGGAAGGACATTTTTAGTGATTCAAATCTCTAGGCAATAATAAGTCTACTCGAGTTGCACTTTACTTACATTCCTTGTGTATTTGCCATTAACTATCGCGGATTCTCCACTTTGGATCAATGTGAATCGTATCAACATGCCAGCTGATACCGTGTGCTAGATGGACCTACGTTATTGGTGATCATGTGCAAATTCCAATGTCCAACTTTACAAACAAAAGACTTTCAAAAGTTCAAAATAGCTGGTAAATTTTAACAGGAGCAAACTGTCCTCATTATGCAACGCCCAGATATATATATATATATTTGTCTAGAGTGAGAGACAGACAAACAGACAGGCATACAGACAGACAGACGGACAAAGACCGCCAATTGCATTCAGAAAGTTTACTCAGGGACTTGATAGATGGTAGGCGGGAAGAACTATCCGCAGGTTTCCTTCATTCTATCTGTTTGTAGACTGTCGTAAAACCAGTTAAATCTAGGCCACCTTGGTTGTCTAGGTAAACGTTCCCGTGCATGAAAAACGAAACCTTACTGGAACATGAAAATTTTGTGAGCGCTTTTGAAAGGGTGTTAGAATTCCGCAGATGATAGTAAATTTGCATTTTCAACAAACGCATTTATTTTATCCATGGGTACGCGTTTATTTACGGGCTTAAGATAAGTATTTGTTGGTTTACGGTATTTTACATTTAATGAGTTCTGCAATTCACAGTCATTCACGGACAGAAATGTTTTCATTTAGGGAACATGTTGCTTAACATCAAAGTTGACCTTGGGTCAAGGTCACTTGAGTGCGCTTCGTTAATCGCCTACGCAGTTGCCGTGGCAGCAGGCGAGAAACAACAAAATCTTTCGGTGCCAGTATGTTAAAGATTAGGCACTAATTTCATATTGAAACTTTTCCGGCGTTTTAGACTTAAATAAGACTAAAATTTGCACCATATTAAACGAATAAACTGAGCGAAGAGCATCTTTTTAACAGAGGAAATCAGTTGTATCCTAAAGTGACCGTAAAATTACTTTTAATCATATGAAAATTTCACGACAGAAATTCTCTTCTCCACACCTGCTCCAGGCTATTTTGGAAATTCATGCATCATCATCCCGATAGACTTGATTAATTTTCAAATGCCCAAGGTTTCACATAATATGTAGTACGAATTAATCACACAACCAACCAGGGAATACAATGGTAGCAAATGCTGAGCGCCTAAATCGAAAGACCCACTAATTTTGTTGACGAATGAATGACCTGTACTGATCTGTAAAACATCTAAAAATGAAAAATTGCCGAATGAAATTCTCTGAAAAAGTTGTCCCACTTTCTTATTCCTGTCCAAATTGTTTACTGTCACACGAATACAACTGAAAAATCTTTAACAACGAAACAAAAATGAATCCACTCAACGTGGGGAAAATTATGTTGTTATGGTAACGGAGATATTACATTCAATCTGATAAAGCGGCCAATGTTAGAGCCGCAGTGTCTCTGATAACAGCTTCAAATAAAAGTAGATTTTGGTGGTAGTTGTACTTTACATAAAATTCCATCCAAGCCTGAATCTTGAGTCTATTCAATATATGCTTCGTTATTTGACGTGAAAATTAAAGCAGATACCCAAGCAGTGGATACGGACTTCGAAATTCGAATACTTCTCGGATTATGAAATAAAGACAATTTCATTTTGATACATTTTAGTAGTAGGAGATTGAATGTTTACATGAAATAATTCACCATGTGATATCATCACTCAACTCACCATAAAGAAACCATGGAAGCACTGTACAGCTGTTTCATCCTTGTTAGGAATCATCATGTCACATAGAAATGACCAAATTAGTCCTGAACACTGGTACCAGACCCATCGATGACCACTATGTATTGATGCGGAAGCCAAAGTGTTGTGGACTGGTCACATTTTGTTATTCCTAACGAGCTCGTGATAATATATATCATTTTTAAGATATACATGAGATGACCAAAATGGGATATGGACTAAATTCCCAACCAATTTACTCACTGGATAATTCCGAAGCACACAACATATGCACTAGGAGATCTGTCAGTTCACGCTGAATAGAAAGAATATAGCAATCTCAATGACCTCGCTTTGTATCGCATCGGTAGCTTGGCCATGAGGAGTTTATGCTAACAAATAAACACGGGAACAATACACACTTACGCTTTGAAAACCCATATTTTGTGTCGTGTAATGTGAACGAGTTGATCATCATACCAGCCGCAAGTGAGTCAGTCCATGAGGGTGCATAAATTCCAATATGTCAACAAATAGCAATATGGTCTCCTTTTTGCTTCTGTCATCATTGTTTGTGTAGTTTATTCCACCTCCTAAGCAATTCATCTGTGGTCCGAATTCCCAGTTTTTTTCCCCGCACAATCACATGATCCCAGATCTTTCGGCGAATTTCACTTGTATCACTCATTAGACCGATTGATCAATAGTTTCCATGCACCCAGTAGGTTGGACTGATTCAGCAGGCCTATACCGGCTCAGGTACGTAGAATGAAATCAGTTGATACGGGCAACGGGCGATTTGTGATTTTACACAGATTATGTCACGAAATGCTTGTTGCCAATAGTACAAGGTGACGGAAGGACAATGCCTATATGGAAACGAGTTCAAACTGGCGGAAATAGTCAAACTGTGATCTTGAATCCAACAGGAAACAATAAGGAATAATAACGCTCGATCAGGAAATACTTGCATACAAATTGTCGGTACACAGTGGAAGTTCGGCTAGGTGGGGAAAACTCCATTCCTAGTCCCGGAACCAATTGTGAAGCTTACCAAACGAATAAGATACTTGCTAGCCTTCCACGTTATGCGGACTTGTCTAAACTAGAAGAAATAGTATCTTGTTGGAGAAGTGACCGACTGTTCACTATTTTACCGCTGTCCTAATGACCGCGTGAGAAAAATACCAACAGCATTCTTCAAGCAACTAGTAGTAAGGAACATAGCAAGGAAAATGACGAGTTTGTTGCCAACACGGCCGAAAAAAATGCTGGTCTTTGACGGTGCAAGTTTATTACCGCAACCAAGGGATTTGTTTCTTCTTCCTCCAAGATTCCAACAATTGTGAAACAAATAGACTCGATTTTAGGTAACATTGAAATCAAGCATTTCTGGGTGTTCAGTTTTTGGCCCCCGTGGACGGATTCACACCAAATTGAATCTATTTCCACCCAAATTGATGATAATGTAATATGCAAAAGTAGGACAAATGAACACGTTTTTATAGTTTTGAAATCCACTAGTGATTAATGTGTGGACTTGCTGTTTCTATGCTTGACTGAATCCCTTTCGGACTACAAATTTCAAATTCAAACCTCAGATTATTCGACCCAATCTGCATATTCACCATAGCATCTACGGTGTAGACCCGGGGCCTTCCAAATGAATAGGGGGTATTGATTTAGTCTATTCTCTCTTCCGAATCCTGCTTTTCGACAAGCCTTTCCTGTCTGCAGATCGTTATCACCCATCTCCACTGGCTCACTTGAGAAGAACCAAATCCAACCTGAACACAGATCTTTCCATCTATTAAAATCATCTCCTTCATAGGTTACTTTGTTTTGCGTTAGTACACTGCTATTATTTCATTGGTTCTGCGGGTCACGCTTTGACTTTTGGCATCATTTTACGCGACACAATTCATGGCATACCTTTTCGAATCCGGACCGCTCACCTTGGTCGGTTTGCCCTGCTCACGTTATCTTCTCATTTTGTATATTTGCACTCGTACTTTCTGATCACGCTATTCTGTCGGTTGGTAGCTGGTAGCCAACGGCCGGCGGTGGCCAAACGGATAAGGTCATGGAGTTTGGACATGAAGGTCGCGGGTTCGAACCCTCCGACAGCCGGACAACATCCCCAACTTGGTAGCCCTCTGATGGCCGCGGTCCCCTTCCTGAAAATTGATGTATATTGTTTCATTGATAAAGGAAGTAAAAGATAAAAGATAAAAGGGATAACGCGGTCTCACTCTGGTCTTGCGTTCTGGAATTGTTCCGAGTCTGGCAAGATCGGGTTGCATCCACGCCTGAGTACTAGTTTCGATGTGCTTGGCACGGTCCAGGGTCACGCGACCACCGGTAACAAAAGAAGCAGCTCTATCAGACGCGGGCCCAGTGCCGATTGCGATACCACTTCCTCACACCGGCGGGCACCCTGCGTGTGTGTGTGTGTGCGTGTGTGTGTAGTTCTGATTGGTTTGAATTGGCAGTTCGTGAAATATTGCATAATCAAATATTGCCATACAGTAGAGAACAGACTTGGCTCTTTACCAGAGGTAGAAGAATTCACGTCGCAGAATGTCATCTGCGGACTACGCCATCTTGACTGGATAAGGAACAATGTTTATGTGAGCTATTTGGGGGCAAAAACTATCTTCCGCCCGTCGGCACTGATGACGTACTAACCAGTACCAGAAAAACTATGCGAATGATGACCAATTTTTTCCCATTTTTGTTTGGACATTCGCATCTGGCGAGCCAGATTTGTGAACTTCAACGAATCCACGAGACAAACGTGCTCTGTTCTTCAGTTTCAGTTGCGCAGTTTGCGCAACCACTAACCTTGCACCATGGTGCTTTGATCTTGGTAACTGCCTCATACTAGCAACCACTCAGAGAGAAAAAAATATCCTTGAGAGTTAGCTAAAGATCGACTGGGAGATTGTTAGCTGATGAGCACTGCAGAAGGTGAAACGTTTCGAATGTACGAATTGCAAAATTTAGCAATATCACTCATGGTCTCCGACCCTCGTTTTGAAGGACCGCATCGACCTCAACTGGGTAGCCTGCATGTACCTTCTGTTTCTCGATCTTCGTAGTATAAGTTAGAGTAAATTCCGTATCATACTCAACAAATTTTGATTGACTGACTACAGTAACCCTCCAGGATTGTTTAGAATACCGGCACAGAAATCCACCCGTTTATTACGGATTCGACTTGAAAAGGGGAAGTTATTTCGACATTAAAAGATCTGTTGGAAGAAGAAGAAAGTGTACGGTTCAATCCCGTAGTAGAGTGTCGTCACCCACAGTTTTACTCTTGTCAAAACTCCAGCAAATACTACATAGGTGTGATCTGCCCTGTGGTACTTGGCAAAGATCTAACGTGAATTTCATAGCCCCACCAAAATCTAGCAAATTCAAGCTGTCAACTGACTAAAGTGTTATTATTTATTCAACACCCTATCCGGATTGTCTGATGACTTGCAATCTCTCTGCTAAGGTTCACTTCTCAGTCCGAGTGTGGCGTATATGCGCTACCGCTGATCTCTAACGGGGCCGAGGCGACTGTACAAATATTTTCACGATTTCCTGCCGATGAGTGAGACACAGTACACATCAAATCGCACCCCTTTCGATCGTATGACCAGGTGTGAATTAACTCAATCACGCATACATTCATTAAAGTCAACTGTCACCGAATGTGAAAAACCGAAGCGTCAAATTTCATTAGATAGCGCACATCGATCCGTGCCGGAAACTCGGAAAACTAATTGATCCTAATTTGTCGGACATCAAGCCGGAATCGAGCGATTCGTCTCGGAGACGTGTTCGTAATTTGTCATACAAACTTGCAACACAATCGGTGAGTATTTTCACATATTAAATGTGCGATTATTCAAGATTTGCCCCCAAACAACGGATGATTTATCCACCTGCTTTGATTTGGGCGAAATTTGTCCTTGGGATGTTCTGATCAGGTCAAGATAAGTCAAATTGGTTGGTGCTTTTTTGAACTCGAATTAAAAGCGGGGAATTTTTGTGTCTTTCAGATCCCATTCATAGCTAGAAATCATCTCATGAAAGAAAATGTTTAACATTCAGTAAGAAACAATCATTGCGATCAACCAGTAGTAGAGCAGAGTACGGGGTAAAAACAAAATTACGAAATACTATTGTGCGAGCAAACAGGAATGCGAATTTTCAGGGGAAGAAAGATGTTGGGGCAGAAATTTTGTTTTTCCAGATTTGGCAACTGTGAAGACCGTACGCCCTCGACGGGATTGGAACCCACGCGCAGACGTATTTATGACTTCACTGTATAATGATTAATGAACGCCGGGCAGAACGTCGGACGTGATACTAGAACAAACACGAAACTGTTTCTTTATGATGATATCGACAAATGCAATTCCAGATAGGTGACTTCATTTGGAGATATGGTTCACGAACCAAATGAACACGTGAAAGATCTATCTAGCCAACTAGGAGAGTAACTGGCGTGTAGTAAAATCAATCGGGTAGAATACAAGTGATCCCAGGTTTTACGATGTATCGTTAATGTACAGGGAGCATACGTGGGCTGAGTGAGAAAACGGGGCAGGTTTGTAAATTTCCCAAATTACATCCGTGACGTGTGTAGGCGACTGCGTGTTACGCGAAAGAGAAATTCAAATATTTCTTATTGTGAACTATGATTGAACATTTTCGTTGTCTAAAAGAAACTAAGGGAACGAGTCTGTCAGAATCGCTTCGGTTCATCTATCTGAATAAGAACGAAAAATGACCAAAATAAGGTATGAATGCGCTCGAATTCAAAGAACCGAATGAATAGGAGTTTAGAATGTCGTGTAGTCTGTTTTGAGTTCTGATAATAATTTCGGGTTCAGAATACTCACATAGAAAAAGCTATGTCACTGGTAGATTTGCAAGCAATCAATGATAGCGAAATAGGTAAGAACAAAAGATAGAATCCGTCAGGAGACTGTCATTGACATGTGATGGAGGGGATGTCATTTCCTCCCAAAGGATGCAAACGGAGTCCGGTCAGTTAAATAGTCCTGAATGTCTCTGGACAGGCGAATTTGTCTTAGATTTGAACTAACGCGATTCTGTCGCGACTACCTGAAGCAAAGTAGACATTTTTACCTACAGTCTAAATTAGAATGGTAGAATTTATTAGGTATTCCACAAGATCACTAGATTATGGGGAAATGTTTCGAGCAAATTGGTACCAAACTTCTGGACCAATTCCCATTAGGAGTGGCAGGCAGTAACGTTTTCTCCATCGCCCGAGAACATCACGGTTACAAATGCAATAGATTGATGTTAACCCGGCTTCCTTTTGAAATGAATCTGATCGTCGTACGCGTTCAGCAATCGGGCACCTCGTGGGTTTTCATACGCCCACTAAAAATATTCGACAATGAGTTCAATATGGTGTCGGTGAGTCTTTGTCATGGCAACAACGGGTTTGGGATTTTCTTTTTCCCCAATAAATTTAGCTGCTACCAAACAGCCATGAGTTCGACAGGAAGTAGTTCAGTTGTGTTCCTAGAGAGAAGCAAATAGCACATGTTGATTCAATGAGTTTTCATGCATTCCCCATTCTCGATTTTCAGTGTTTTCAAATTACTACCACAAGGCTCATCAGCCACGGGCTACGTATCCCAACAAGTTGGATTACACAAAGTTCTGCATACTTGCATCGGGAATTCGACGTATGATTGGGTCAGGTGACAAGAATCTAAAGATATTTGCCTATTCTCAGTGGTATGTTTTGCATGCGGACGGATTAACAAATTTTGCCCGGAAGCACACGACCGGTTTCGTTGTTAATGCCATTCTTCAAGTATGCTTCTTCATGGTCGATATATAGCAAAGTTTTGGCAGTCATTCTTGCTTTACAAGCTAGATTTCAGATACATTTTCGGCGCGAAACGAGTAAACTGTAACACTAGTGCGTGAAACAATAACATGGAATTTTACCAACAGAAATCGCGTCAAAGAAGATGCGTCATCTGGATGCAAATTCAAAATTACAAATGGTGTATATGAGAAGTGAAAAGTACGCCTTGATTACTACAACATCTTTCATCTTCTACTTCCCTTTTAATAATGAAATAACAGCGTACATCACGTTTCAAGAACGGGGCCGCAGTCAACAGAGGGCTGTCAAGTGGGGAAGTTGGTCGGCAGTGGAAGGATTCGAACCCGCGACCTTCACGTCCAAATGCCAAGACCATATCCGGTTGTCCACTGCCGGAGTTAAGCGTAGCAGTGAGCTCACCTCTGGCACCCTGTTCCACGCTACAAATGTGTAACATTCAAGACGTTCAAGAAGCAGACCTTCGCGGAAGTGACAGCACGATCGCCATTGTCTCCGATTTGCTGCCATATCGTTCAGTGTCTCAAGTCTCCAGTTTTTGAATCTCAGACACGAGGTTCTCCGGCATTTATGTTAATTAAACTAATTCCGTCAGATCACTTTTTGACCTACACATGGCTTATTCTACTTCGCGGGAGGAACAAAACACAGGACACGGTTTGATAGGATCGGTGTTTGGCGTATGCAAAACATGCTCTAACAAACGATGTCCACTAAGATGTATACGCTGTGATAAGGTGTTCTACGAACCGGCACACCCTCACGCGGTCAGTCCATCCAATCTTAAACGAAATCAGTGAGATTGAAAGGCTGCACGTCAATACTGATGTGAAGGAAATTGTTGATCTGAGTCTTTTGGAAGATCCAATCAATCGTTTAGAGCTCCCACTGGTCGAACTACCCACCTGCTTTGGTTACACCACAGCCTATTATAATTGTGCCTGTCAATTTGAAACAACATGATTAGAGAGCAAAGTTACCGTAAACTAACAAAGACTACGTTTTCCCCCGTAGAAATGCAATGATCGAGCAAAGACGGTGACGGATGGCGGTTTACTGCTCCTGTCCAGAACGGAATTGCAGAGTCAAAGCAGCTGCTGTTTCAACTATTCTGCGGCACAATGTAGCAGAGGATTTATCATATAACATACATCCAAACGCTTCAGTGTGGTCGGGTCTGGGTGTCTCAGGGTTTCAGTTATCTACTTACTCTGAACGCCTATCAAAATGTTGCAAAATGACCGGCATCTCAAAAAACTTGTGATGAGGAAGTCCTGCGCACTGCATTCTCGTGGTGGAAGTGTTCCTGGTAATGGGAAAGGAAGAAGACGAATGCCCGGCATCCTCCACCGGGTTGATCAACCATTACTAATCAATCTGAAGAAGTCGTTTAAACCCGGATTCCAAACCAACTATAAGCGGCGTACAAAGCACACGGCGGGATGTCCGTCGGTATCCATGGTTAAGGGTTATACTGGGCATCCTGCATGACTTGCTATATCTTAAAGGTGCATGAACTTTAATAATCAGTCACCGGCCTCCAGTAGGTTACTTGATCCTCAGATCGTCCTACTGTCTTGTGGGTTAGACCATTTGGTCAGAGGCTCTCGCAGGTTACCCTTATTCAGTCGCTACTTTGATTTGAGTAGCCGCATAGTAGCAAGCTCACGGTGGACTCACGGACCCCGATGCGTCAGAGTTATACGAACAGAAGTGCGTGACAGTCTACACTGTGACCTGTTGCATCCCTATGTTCGAATGGACAGGATACTTTCTAGTTAGTAAGATGGGGAGATTCAAAAGGACTTTATACCTACTCAGTGCGATGTCAAGATTCAGTTGTTATGAATTATCGATTGGCATCCAACAACTTGCGGCATTTGTGCGTCCTCGGTGTGACTTCTTGTTATCGGTTCGGATTTCACACAAGCAATGAGACTGGTGCCACTCACTATATGGCCTTTGGGAACATATGTGCGGAGACTTTTGGTGTTTGAGCACAGTTGTCTTCTTAGCATTGGTAGAATACGGAAGAGGAATTTTCTCAGTGACTCACAGGTTGGCGTAACGTACTATGCAGTAGGGTTCAGTCCCTGGAACACTCAATGAATGGTGGTTGGGACATGCCCTTCGTATGTCCGCAAAACGACTGCCTCGTTGGAAGCTGTTTCTTGAAACAAGTGATAACGGAATGATTGGTCGAGGTGGTCAGTTGATGACCTGGGTAAGAAGCATGAACTCTTTGACTAGTGGACCATTTCGTGTAGGTCGAGTTAGAACTGTCGGATGTGGGATTCCCAAGAGAGCTCCGAAATGTTTGACTTGGAACAACCGAAGATATGTTTGAACGTCCTAGTCAGTGGTATCCTTACACTTGAAATCCTCTCTCTTGTATCAGGTTGATCAGTTTATTAATTCCTCATCAACTTTAACCCGTCATGTGTTTTTGTTCGTTTTTTGAGTTTGATGGA
>LUCM01007043.1:4598-42569 GCA_008360955.1 Fasciolopsis buskii
AGAAGAGGAGATTGTGCATGCCATGATGCAGAAGGGCATAAACATAGATTATGAAACGACAAAACATGACTTCAACGGTGGAATTCAGAACCTGCACTGAGCGTAAGGTTGCCCGAGGCTCTGGCGATAAGCTACCGTTCCACACCCCACATGCCTAATATTGGACGACCGGGAGCAGAGATGCTCGGAGATTAATGTGCTCGAGGCCCTAAATCCACAAACAAGTAGGGAAATCGCGTACAAATTAACTCAGAAATTCACACCTCAAATCACATGGACTTGTGTGTGTGTGTGTGTGTGTGTGTGTGTGTAAACACCGCTCTTCCTGAGGATCGCAAAACATTCTTCTGCTTGCCACGTTTTTGATGGTCTTTTGGTCAACACCCTCCCACTATCGATTGAAGCTAGATATTATTTCACCGTTTGTCTGGTCAAACAGACCTAATGAACTAGTTAACTGCCAACATTCTCAATTAGGTTTCCACTTACGCTTCCGGTTTTCCGCTGCATTATTTTAACCCCACCTAGCGATAGGGAACTTGTGTTATTGCGTGTGTTATTGCGTACGTTTGAGAGAACGAGAGTGGTAAAGGGAGAAAGGGAACTTTCCCGGTCGATCACTCCTCGATCAGTCGAGGCCCAGTGAGTAATCAAACACAAACAAGTAAGGAAATTTTGTTCAAATAAACACATTATAGGAAGGGAAATCATGGAGGCATGTGCCACTGTTACCGATCTCCTAGCCTAGGGGAAAATGTGACTGACTGAATGGTAATAACAACCTGTCGACGGCCGACTGATCTGCGGTCATATGTGATCGGGTCAGGGTGAATGTGAGGGCAACCCGTAATGAAATCATTTGCTCTTGAATACAAATATCACGATTGTACTAATGTGTGAAAAATGCGGCTCTGTCTTTGGTTAATCATAAAACAATTTCCCTTAGGCTGACTGAATGATAGCCGGGACTTTGTTGATGATATACTTTCGAGGAGATTTTCGGAGCCCTGCTATTTCTAATTTGAAAAAAATTGATTTAGCCACTATTCTGGAGTCTTTTGCAGTGGATGGCATGAAAAGATGGATGTGTCTTATGCAACTTTGGCAAATTAACCTAGATGATACTTGGAACACCTAATTAGGCAGTGACTGCCTGATATATTTCCGAAGTAAATGAAAAACCGTGAATGATATAATATTAATAACACAGCGTTGTTGGTAGATGTAATGCGCCAACGTTTCGACTACCGTGGGTAGTCTTTCTCAAGGCAAGTTTTACAATCTACCAACAACGCTGTGTTATTAATATTATATCATTCACAATAAAAACCAATACATGGCGCATCGATTTTTCGATACACTCCTTACGTCGTTTGGTCCGGACATTTCTTGGATACTTCTCAAATTATGGGCAAAGAAAACTACTACCCGGATGCATCACCATCCAGTTGCCTGGGTGGGCTAGGCGTAATAGGTGGAAAATTCATGGGGAACATGCAATTTAATGAGACGGTGATTTTTTTCACTGAGTTAAACTACAGACCACGCAAGACACAGGACTATCTTTTTGTTTGTGATTATTAAACATCCAGATCTGATTAACAGCATGCTCAGTTTCAGCCTAGCGCAATTCTGGCTTGCGCTGGATCAGCATAGTCCTACTGCAAATGGGCTCTCCACGAATCATCTCGATTTTCTGATTTTGAACTAGCCACAGACAACTAGTAAAACGTATGAATGTGACAAAATCCAGCACGGCTGTTCCGACCGGGAATTTTCCCATCAAAATGTTTAGTTTCCGAATAAGTTTTTATGATATACAAATTATAGCGAAATTTTGGAAAGATTCGTCAAAAATACACTGATCAAAAAATCGGACTAATATGTCCTAATGGAACGCTCGACTTTCTTGATGAAAAGTAACGTTTTATTTGTGAGTTATTCAGTTTCAAGTACATCTGCGTTTAGGCAAGAAATTTGTTGAGTGCCAAGTAAGTAGAAAATCTGTCCTGCATTGGTGAGCTGTTAAACACGTGCGCCTTCACAAAATACTCTCTTCTTCTACGAAGATCGTAAAAGGAACATAATGAGTTTTTTACGAAGGATCCCGAAGAACTTCTGAGTAGTCTTTTGTTGTTCGCGTGTTCGTCTTACTCGGCAAATCTCAGTTCTAGGAGGCAGCAATTCAGGTTTCTTATCGAATACATACTGGCATTGTTTTACGATATGGTGAAAACTGATTCGAGGTCTGGGCTTAGGCAGCTAGTTGACGTTGGAGTCATTGGAAACCAGCAGTGTATGGAAAAGGAGAACAAAGGTGAGAACAGGACAATCTGAAGGTAGCATTATTAATCAGATAACACTTTCACTCAAGACAGTAACCCAAAACACTCGGTTGATTATAGGAGTAATGAATCAAAGAATTCCGAAAAAAGTGGCAAAGGGGAAGTCAGTCGCAGTGACAAAGGTATTGCACAGAAGACTGATTTATCTGTTCAATTAGTTGCCTACAAGGCTTTGGATTTTATTTACTCCCAAACGAGTGTTTTATTTGTGACTGAAAGACAATGCCCCTCTTTCTGGAGCTCTGTATTATGTACATCCGTTTGACAAGCAAAACCTATACGAGACATAGGTAAATGTTTGTCCAGCAGTGTCCGCGAGTGTCATTAACTGCCTGAGAGCTGAGGCGGTATGCTGATCAATGGCAGAGATATTTTACACTCTTTTAAGACAAATAAACCTATAAGTCAGAACAAAGCTTCCCGCCAAGCATAGAATCGGACAAGTGGTTCTTGACCGATAAGTTGCCGAATCTTGAGCACAATAAGAGCGGTCGCCATTCACCTCCTCGACACCTGTTGCGCGCAAAGAAACAGTCCATTAAAGGTAATGAAAGAGTTAGGTGCATCGTCAGTCAACCTTCAGAATATTTTAGGCCATAAAGTTCTGCAGTAAACAACCACTACGCAGATGGAGAATTGCCCTATTGATGGAGTGTACTTCTGCCGGAAACAGCAATAAGCTACTCAAGAGTAGCACAGGATAGGCAAAATAAGCGTGGAGGAAAAATTGTAACCGCTGAATTGGTGTAGAGATGGAAGTGCATGCATGTACAACATGGACTCAAAAGACAACAGCTGAAAAAAGAAGCCTTTCTGGGCATTCGGAACAACGAAGCTTATTTGTTGTAATACAGTTTCACTCGGTTAAATAGTCTGATTTCGTATTTAATAATTTCTCTGGCTTCGTTCAATGATAACATGACTGTCACAACAACAGTACCGAGAAGCCATTCTGTCGACAAACAAATTATTCTTGAGTAAGAACCATTTGGGCAATTTGCCATGTGGAGATAAAGTGATAGCCTGGGAGATTCGCGAAAAAGAGGTTATCGATTATCCTTGGAAGAGTAGGCAGCCAAACCCATTATATGGTCACGTTGTACATGCAAAATGATAAATATCAACAAATTCTAGCATTCCATTCAACAATTTATGCAGCATTTGAAATATTTAGTTCTGTTCAAGATATTTTTAATAAAGAGACAGAGGAACAGTCTCTAATTTCCTTTTGGTCGGTGTTCACAATCTTTTAGGTGTCTGTCCATAAGTACTCGAGACTTGACCAGTTTCCAATATAAAGGAAACAACCTTCGGGCAATATATGTGCAAAACTCAGCAACGAAAATCGCAAACATAAAAAACTGTGCTGTGCTTTAGAAGTTATCGGTGCAGCTCAACCGTGTAGGAACAAAAGAGTAGAACTAAGACGAACGATTGCGAGTGCATCACCTAGTCCGTTGAGCGGCCCACGTAAGTTCTGCTGATTTACGCGAAATGAATGTCACATAATTAAGCGCCTTTTCATTACTAGTTTTGTTTGGTCAAACATTGTAGCACAAAGCTTTCTTCCTCTTCACAGATGGCTATATTTCGGAAATTCCAAGCATAAGGGTAATTTAGAAACCATTACGAGAAACTGACTGTTCATTCTTCCTTGGCTTGGATGGCCTAGCGTCTGAGCTGGTCTGTCCAAATGCGTACGTTCGACTGCTGCTCGAGTGCACTGCTGATGTTTCCTAAGGAGAAGGATACAGTTGCATATTTCATTTGAAATTCCATTAAGAAACTAAAGGAAATAAGAGATCGCGGTTAGCAGGAAATTGTATTGCTAAATCCCTGTTTGAATAAAGGTCCTTTGAGTAGGCCGGACGGCACCTTGCATGGAATGCAATTTTATATTCAAAAGCATAACCTGTTAAAAATTTGTTGAATATCAAGAGCATTAGTCCCGAATTTTTACAGTCGAAATGAGCTTCAACTAGATCCGTTGCCAAAATTCAGTTGGTCTATTTGCGAATCATCGTCTGGTGCAAGTTACCTGATGATATAAACAAGTCAGAAGTGCATTATCGAAAAGAGCTCATGAGAAAACTTCGCTATTCATTACTCAAAGTTTTGAATAAAAATGGGAAGACGAACCATCTATTTAAGCTACAGTTTTCCGAGTAAATATCCAAGTTCTATCTTATACTATTTTGCCAGATGTTCATTATTCTGATGCCCAAAGAGACAAACAGAACGCAGTTGTCTGATTGACCTATAGAGATATAAGGAGCCATGAAATAAAAAATCGTCTTTGTTTTTTCGTAAGTATTGTTCAACAATATCTATTACAACTAATATTATCCGTGCCACCATTAGAGACAAACTATGACAGCATATACCGACAGAGTCCAGTCGTCAAACGACTTAGCGAAATGTAGTCGACTTTTCTTTAACGAAGGTTGTTAAACGAATTTTGCAGCACTTGGAGGATACAGAATTTCAGAAATTTTAAGGTTACCATAAACAAACTTTTCCACTTCCTCAGGTGGTCTGGAAATTAAGGTAGTCAGACTTGGGACCAGTTATTTCATATATTGGTTTATTAGTGTTCTAAACGGTGCAATCCTATTTAGTCTTTATTATGGATCTGCTTTACAGTTACTTTACCTAAAATTCCAAAGCCAACCGCATTCATCGTCCAATAGTGCTGTATTCACCGATATTAAAGCTGCTGCTCAAAATTTAATTGGCAGTTAGTAACCTTACCGATTATTTCTAAATGGCGTGCATACTCAACCGCTTTGCATATAGTGAAGTCTTAGTCATAAGCCCGGGGGTAGTCACGCGGATTAGGTTGCGATTTTTGGACATGACGGTTGCAGCTTCCAATCCTTCCACCGACAGTCAACTCCCCACTCGTGCCCTACGTTGCCCGCTGTTCCATTCCTAAAAAGCGACGGGCACTGTTGTTTCTTTATTAAAGGAAGTAAAACATAAAATATGAAAAGTAAACTAAGGTGTTAGGTTCTTTTCAAAATTGCTTTGGCTTTTTTCAACCAGAAATCGCTCTTTCACCAATAGGTCGATTTTATGTTCGTTTTGCATGTTTGTTCATTTGACTGAATGCGTTTGAAAGGAGTAATCAGGAAGACCTCCGAACATCGCTTATCCGATACCAGTCTGTTTCGACGAGCTTTCTCAAACTTAATTTCAACGTGTATCAGTGAGTCATCTTTTTCCCATCTAGTTTGCATATCAGAATATTTTAGGGTTTTTGTTGTAACTCGGTCTGACTGACTCTATCTGACCTGAGCTACACAAATTCACGAAAAACGCTTTTTTTCTAAACTGTGCTATTCATTTTGGCTTTCTGTAGAAAGATGCTCAGTGTCAGCTTTAGCTTTTTCATTAGCCTGTTTCATTTCATTCGAGGCAAATCCTATTAGTATCCGCATTTGCTTTCCATGCTTAAGCCCGAAATGTAACGGTGCTTCACTGGGCCATCTGAATGAGATAAAGGAGGCAATGACAGTTTTGCAAAGGTCCCAAAGACATATCTGAAGTACGATGACAGTACCTGGCCATGGCTTTAACGTTTTCCGTATTTTCATTGACCACGGCTTTGTCCCTAAAATAAGCCTGTTTCAATGAATAGCTTTCAAAACCTACTCGAATATTCTGTTTGCATTTTTCGGCCTGTTGGATGTCTTCGCACTGGTTTAGAGGAAATATTCTTCGAAAGAATCTGATCCCTTCCAGATTAACGGTTGAATGGGACATTCGCTTATAGCTTGCATTGCAAACGGTCACAGGAATTCAGTACAAATTTTAAGGAAGGGTATCATGTCAAGATATACCAATAGCCGTGGTATAAACCTGAGTAAGGATTTCCAATCATTACATTATATATTCAGCTAAAAAATAAATTAATTTATGAGAAATTTCCAAAAACTGGAAGCCCTTTGGTTGGATAAAATTCGTGGTCTTCAGTTCTGAGACTAACTAATCTTGTTAAAATAGTATGAGAGTGGCATATAGAGAACAGAATTATGATTGTTAGGGGCATGAGAAAATATGAATTTCTACTTTTAGCGTATGAAGAATATGAATACGGTGTCATTACTGGTTTCCGAAAGATTGGTTGTTTTCTCATCGGAATTTTGGTTTGATTACTGTCTCCGTTCGCCGCCAAAGTCGGTCGGGATCAATGGTTTTTCAAAACTTCAGTTATTCTTAACTTGGACCACAATCATGTATTGTTGAAGATTTTCTATTCCAACCTGCTGGCTGGCGGGCAGCTCTTAAATGCACCCTTCCGGGCGAGACGTCCATTCCGGCATTGTTGAGTACCCACATCCAATCTCTGTTCACGCAAATGTCGGACGTGTCTCTCAGACTTCAGTCACCCATCCATGTAGACACTTGTGTTAACGCAAGAAACCTGAATAAACCCGGATATCGATGATACACTCGAGTCGATAGACAACTTCAGAGTCTATCAAAAGGACAGCCTTTCGGGCAAGAAGAATACTGGAAGAGGTGTAGCAGTATGCAAAGCTACTGGTCTGGCAAGTCCAAAGTTATTTATACGAACTTGCCTCATCCTGGATTTTCTCGCCAGATCAGCACAGTTATAACGAACCCATGTATTGCCGCTTTTAGCACGCAACACAAAATGATATTTTTTTCGACTCTTCCAGTATTTTATCTTTCTCTTCTTAAGGATAGTCTGCATACTATTTTAGGTGATTTCAATCATGCACCTACCCTACCACTGACTGTGCTTGATATGACAGACTTTTGCGTTTTTCCCGTCAGAGGCAACTCCATTTCGGATAGAGATAATACCAACCACCCTAATTTCTTTCCCCTGAAACTGCGTGCGCTCAGCTGAACCAGTGGACCATTCGTCCTGCCGTTTGTTAGGGACTCAAAGCATACCACTTGGCCAGAGTTTTCATTTTCTTCAGGCAAACAAATCAAATCCGGAGTTTCGTCACTCCATACGTCCACCAAACAACCTGACCTAGCCTCCGAAATTCCTTCTACTCGTCATGTGCCTTGTTTTCCTTTTTGAACATTCTTACTCATTTTGAACAGTGTCAAATGCGTTTCACAGAGAGGCCAGTGCGATCTTTGAATCTGCAGTCTCCTTAAGAAACATATTCGTTCTCAAATGGCCACAGTATCCTTCTGGATAATGAAATCCCCTAAGGCGATCAAGGGCACTTTATTTCTTCGGTACAAATCCGTAATAACTCCGGGTGTTGCGGCATAATTTTCACCCTAATAAACAGCTTAAAATCGAACACATTGACACGACCAACTTCGCCAGATAAACTTTTGAAATTTTAAAAGCGAAATAAAATCAGATTCACTGTGGCAGGTGCATTTTCGAATTGCTTGGAAAGAGAAAGATGTACAAATTTTCTGCGGATGACAACAGCATACATTCGTGCTTTATCATCATACTTTCCAATTTTTAGTCGCGCTCATTCATTCTGTGCAGGTGGGATGATATGAATCTGTTATAGTAGATTTTCCTGAGGATAAGTGCTGATCTTCGGAGGCACCACTAAAATTATCACGCGGGGTTTGGTCCTACAATCTCACTCTTCATGACATTTTGAGGCATGTTGCGCTGTGTTCATTTTGACGGTTATCATTGTAAAAGGCCTAAGCGATTAGGGATTATATTTAGGTTTAGTGAAGATTGCCTGAGCAAAACCTGGACAGAATCGTAGTACAGCTTGCTGAAACGCTATGTTAGGCTTGTCCCTAGTAACTATTCCTCTTTTCCGCTGCAAAAAACAACAATCGTAAAACAGAACAAAAAATGACAAAGTATGTATGTGAATAAAAGCAATAGTCCAAACATTGTTTTCTTTTGTATCTTTCTCTCTATTTTTTCTCCTGTTATATTTGCATTTATCCATATTCCTGTATTAATTAATTGCATATGATTTTGGTTTGTGTTTTTGGTTGGGCATTTGCTCTACTATTTCACGACTATGAAATAAGGTAAAGATTATTTTTTGTTTTGTTTCAGATGAACAACTAAATATTGTGATGTTACTGTTTGAATAGCTTCTAAACGGTGGTGCTTATCGAATTTTACTTGAATTTCATTATATTTTTTCGTGGTCTTGAATTGGAAGATAGCTGTAGCGTTGTTTCGATATTTTCAGCGGAACTCGCTGCTTTCACTGAGATGTCCGTGAATGGCGGAACTTTTCTACTCCCTCATATATCTTTCCCGGGCTGTTGAAAATTGTCTTGAATTGAGTTCTTCAGAATCTTTAATTAAGATGGGTTTTTCATGGGGTTCTGGTCGCCGAGCTTTGCAGTTACAGTCAACCAGACGTTACATTACCAGTCAGGTGACAATTGTCTAGCACAAGTTGTGCGGTTTGTTGGGGTTTGCATCGGTTTTTAATTATATTGGTTTTATTTCACGAACGTTTTCTGAAACCGCTGAATTAAACGCATGCTATTTCTCTTCGTTTTCAGCCGCTACAGCTCTCCATGTGAAGGATCGAGTAGATTTTTCTCTCACCGCCATACAAAATCCCCCAGGCTCTGTTTATTTCCGTTTTGTGTACTATGATACATGCACATCCTACAAGAGAAAATCAAATCAGCAAAACAAATCTTTACAACTTTAGCACTGTATTTGGAGTTTGGTTTCCGAACTTAATGAAGCAATAATATGTTGGCAGCTGAACAGTTAGACAATGGCACTTCATATGTAGTCTTTACTTTCTTCGTCTCTCTACTCTCCCGCGTAGGTCATTGGCCTTGTGCGATCCAATGTAAGCCAGGCATGTTTCTTCCCGATCGGCATCGGATGTGGCGCAAGCACACATTTAGTAAACGGAATAGCTCGTGCTGGTCGCGGAGTGTCCACATTTATTCGAGAGCCGTAAGTTTTCCACTTTGCACTACACCTATTCGGCTTGATTTTTTTCTGATTGACTGGGATGGTAATTTAAGTGCATTCTTAATCTGACTACTCGCTTTAGTTTTCTTTCCTTTCTAAAGTCCGATTTCTGCCGTATTCCACCAATATTGAACAGTGCGGATCCTATTATTAAGGTTGTCTTCTAACCCTGACTACTGGAGTCTCATCACTATTATTCCCATATCAAAATCTAGCAGTTCTACTGCTTTAGCTAAACACTTTCGCCACATTGCTTTAACAGCTTCTAATCCTAAACTGACAGGGCGTTTTGTGTTTAAGTGCCTACGGTCTTCTATTAATTCTCCTGACAATCACTTCTAATTCGCTTATAAATCTAGCAGGTCGAATTTGAATGCCGTCATCTCCCTTGTTCATCAAACTTGTTAGTCCTTAGACGTATCGATGAAATCTGTGCGTTGCACCTTCCTGGACTATTCGTCGGCATTCGATTCAGTCTTACTGTCGCTTCTACTTCACAAACTTGAAATATTTGGTTTTCGCAGGTTTTTATTAGTCTGGCCATCTGACTACATTACTAACCGAACTCAGTGGACATGACCGGATGGTAAAACTTCGAAATCTTTGGTTAACAACTCACCGTATCTCTTCTTTACTTACATGGGCGATTTATCAACTAGCTTCGCTTGTCACCTGCATAAGTAAGCTGGTGATTTTGCCCTCTCTCAAGTTGTTTCGAGCAAGGAACACTTTCAAAGATCTGTCAGCATTGTATCTTCTATCTGCCATTTCTCCGTGCAAGCTAATTAAAGCCTCAAAACTTCCAAATGTTTTAAAAATCTGTTCCGTCTCTTTCTCTCTTGATCGGAGCACCCATCTGAACCATCTATTATCCTCTCAGAAACACTTACCAGGGTTGATTCATTGAAATATATGGGGATTACTGTTGATAAAACTCTGAAGTGGACTACTCACATTTTGACCTGTGTAACGAATCTCCGACGATGGTCATTTCAAACAAGAAAGCTTCATCATTAAAAGGTGCAACAAAACACCGTGTACCGTTTTGTACGCTAATATATTTTTTAATCCTTCTTTATTTTTCTCCTATCATTTTTCTGGGTTTTCTCGCGAATGACTTTAAAGTTTTTCGCTGATAGCTATCGGTTATTAGCCTTGTGTCCTTCATACCATTAACTCAATTGTCGTTCAATCTTTGATCAACAATTATCCTTATGTGAGAAATTTGTACACAATTTTTTTCAGGTACCACGCATCCTCTAGCAACGCCCGATGACAACGCAGCTCTCATATCTCGGCACGATCTGCTTTTCATACCCTCTATAAATAATATTTATGGGAACTACACTGTTCCAGATTTAGTATTTTGACAAACCGTGACCGTGTTGCGACCGATTTTCTGAGCACCCTATCATAATATGCTGTGGTCATTCCTCGATGAGTTTTTCCCTCAGTTTTTACGGTGATGAGCGTAAATGTTTTGCTATTTTTATACCCAGGCTTTTGAGTGAAATGCGACATCATTTTTTGTACTCAAACCTCTGTACATTGCAATAAAATATAATACAACATCTCCGCTTGACAGTGTGTCAACTTTTTCAGCGCATGTTGTATTTTGTTTTCGAGGTCAAATGGTCTACTGAAAAAACCTTTCAATAATACGGGGGCGGGCAGAGGTGTGTGTTTGTCAGTATAAAGGTTTGAAAACTTTAAGATGCACCTTGCATTTTGTATTCTGAGAAAAAAATAATTATCTAACGTTACAATATATTTCTTCGAAGTCGACTAATGTTTATGAAAATGCAATACTATAGTTTGTTTAGTAGCGGTCGATCAGGCAGAGGAATGACTGTTTACAGGAAAGGGAAGTTTTCGGTCGAAAATATTTTGGTCTGATTCTCGGCACAGTAAATAACATTAAAACGCTAGATGCGCTTGCACTTAAAATAACGAAAAAAAGATGTATAAAATGTCTCCCTTTCTGTTTTATCGTCTGGCAAGTTTATGACGTCAGAAATCATCGACGGCTGCATACCTACGCAGAAAAATTGAGAAGGATTAAACATTTACTTTGAGGAAAAAAAGCGATTTAAAGGATGACGGAGTCACTCTGACGGAGGGTTTCATTTAATTTGTGAACAATAAACGAATCCGTTGTTGGGGCAATCTCGAAGCAGTCCACATAAGATGTGATCAATTCCAACGTTTTAAGGTAGGTTTGGTAGTCTTAATCTGTCGAGATCACTGAAGACCTTTACATGGAGTAAACATGACAGCTTGGAAATCATTGAAAGTCCGCGTCATCAAATTTGGATGCCTTCGAACCGAGGTACGAGTCAATCGATATCAACTACGGCGCTCTTAGTGAAAGTGGATGGTATGTACCATAATTCGACTTCGCCGTTCTCGGTTGGTCAATGATTTATTCACCTCTGACCAGGTATTAAAACATTCGCCGAAAGTTCAACGGTGCATCTGTGTTCATTTTAGGGATAATGCGGATGGGTTGTCTGGTCAAGGTGCTTCTTTTACTTTTAGTTTCCATAGATTCTTCCAAGTGGGTCTGAGATGTGTGCGTGGATATTCAGGCAAGCAGAGATTATATATAAATATATATAATATCCGGAGACAAACGGTTAGAAACAGCCACCGATGTTGAAATAAAATAGTGCCACCTATATTTTTACAGAACATTGATGAATTATGACTATAAATTCAGTTAATTTCTAACTGATCCTTATTTACTAGTTTCCAGACAAAACTCCCTATCATGGTTTTGTATACTGATCATTTCTGCAGTAAAGTGTTCAACAAACTTCAAAAATCTAATGGTCTATACGGATCGATAACGCTAGGTTTTGAGCCCTAAATAAATGTGCTTTCTTTGTTAAAACGAAATCTGAGTTTGTGTAATTTTCAATCAGGAAATGGTGGGTAAATTTTGACGAGGTTGCTGACAAAACACCCAGTTTTCTCTGAAAATCGGATAAGCCAACAAATAAGACAGCAAATAGATCTTAGTTGTAATTGTATCTGGAGTTAGATGAATGCTAAAAATGACCAGTTACTAAAGGAAATTTAATATATATGAAATGCGTTCTTAGTGATGCGGATTATCTTCTTCCTTGAGCTTCCGTAAACCAAAGTTTTCGAACCGCTGCATTCTCTTTAATCGTTTGCAAGCATCTACCACCTCTTACGAAGATCGGCTCAGAGCCATTTGGAACCAAGATCTTCCGAGTCAATAATCAAGGAGGGGCTGTCGGAAGACGAAAACCTATTTTGGTTTGTGCAGCGCGATAGCTTTTCGTTCACAAAAATGCGTTGGTTATTGTGATACTACATACGTTATTTCTTTCAATGTTTTCCGCTCAAACGATGAATCTAATGGCTCGGAGTTTTCACAAGAATATGTTCTGCAGATGTGTACCTATGATCACTTTAATACACGTATTCGTGAAGCACAGAGGATATGCAACCGCCTCTCAAAATACCAAAGTATCATGGCAAGCACCAAGGAATTCAGGTAATCGAGAAAATGTTGTTGAGATTTCCACCGCATACAGCAAGCCAACGGCAGACGATTTATCAACTCATGAACAAAACTTCGGATACCCATTGGTGTGCGGAGCAGTAAAAATATCGCTAAGAATAAGTAACCTATTGGGCCAATAAAACCCCGAAGAGATACAGATTGCATAGCCATATAGGGATCATTCGAAATTTGGAGCATTGCAGAAGGGTAAACCACGACTTTTGTGATCACAATCAGTTAAAATGATGAAAATGAATCCACGTGATTATAGAAGTTTCACCGTCATTCACACGTAATACAAAAATGAAAATAAATTGAATAAGGTTACTGGACATTTTTAGTCAAATAAGGTATGTTAAATGTGGACTATCTCAAAGCCACATTTAAACACATCTTCAACGATTACCTTAGTTCGCAGTTCTCCAGCCTTCCTCGTGTGTCGGAAGATTTTAAAAGTAATTCCTGATCGAAGTCATCGTTACTTGTCGATCCTGCTTGCCCCCCGTTCTGCCGGTCTCAAGGATGATTCTGCCTAAATTGTCGTATAACTTACTATTTTGCTTACTGAGCCTCTGTCCAAATGTTCACTTCGTGATTCATGGAGCTCAAACATCTTTTCAATCCCTGAAGATACCAACTCGTATACTGGAAATAAAATGTTTCAATTCACTGTGAAATTCTAACCAGCCTTTGATATCAAAGAACAGTTTATTTCAGTCCTTCTACAAAGGGATTTGACAACAATCAGCTCTTTCTTAAACCCAAGCGATCCATTCTTCGTTCCGTGTCATGCTTGGTTCTTTCTATTAATAAAACAAATCATTATACGATGTGTTGGCCACAAGTGTTTAATCGGGCCCTTGACCTTTCGTTTTTCATCGGCAGCCTGACGTCTCCGACTATTGTGCACAGCGTAATTCCTGACTATCGGACGACTTTTGGGGTTGCCTAAGTTATGTCAAAAATATTTGGTTTATTTGCCAACATCTCTGATGTTTTTCAATGTGCGGTCTTATTAGCTTTTTAATTAAAACTTTTATTATTCATCGTTCGTTATCCACTGTATCCAACACACGTGAATATGCTCATCGTTTTGTCCTTTTCCTGGCTATTTCCAGTTTTACAAACTTAATGCAGTCCTACGGAACTCCCTTGCAAACTGAACACAGCTATTTAAATTTAGGTCACTAATTAATTCCACGAAAATGGATTAAATTTCTTTTTAGTTATTATCCCTTAACTCTCCCTACAGATCACGAAACAAAAATTTTAGACTAGTTACACAAGATACGTTCTGTTAAATATCTTGTTGATACTTAGAGTACCAGTCTAGGATAGATATCTTTTACTGAACATTGAGAGGCTTATCATTTCAGATAGGAAACCTCGGGCATGTTCGAACATCATGGATTATCGTTTCTGAATCCGCTTATCAGTTAATTCGAATTTTTCAAATCTGTAATTTTTCTTTTTCATACCTACATTTGTTAAGAATAGCATTTAGTTATTGAGGAACGATGCAATCCAGATAAGAAACGTTGAAAGGATGGATTATCTGCATTGTAATTACACTGCTTTGTGACAAAATGATCCTAAACATTTGCCTTGGGACTCTCGACTTCTCACCTGATAAAAATATGACTCTAATTATCGGCGTGAAAAGGGTTAATTTTTTATTTAGTCTGAGCACGTATTAAAGACCGATCGCCAAAAGTTACTACAGAATAAAACTAAGTAATTGTTACGTAAGTTTATTCGATAATACAGCGTTGGAATCGTGGGCTAATAGCATTATTCGATAACATGCAATAAGTGATGTTTAACAATTACATTTTACGCCTTTGGTCTATCGCCTTACACTCCAATTTCATGATTTAGCAAGTCTTCGTAGAATAGACGTAAACCGACATAGCGACGGAGGAATCAGTTTCGGGACTCCTAATCGAGGCAAGTGGATCAATGTTTTCAGATGAAAACAAAGAGATGAACACAGAAGAACAAATAATTAATGTCCACCATATGCTGCATTCCAAGACTGAACGGTGTAAGATGTATCTTGGTAACTCTGACGTTGGTCTAGAGAAAGCTGAATCCGTTTAGCTGTATTCACGGTAAGATGGTGACGCGCCAGTGGCAGCGAAACAAATCAAATGATATAATCCCGTACATTGGTAATTTATGATTGCGGATTAATAGAATGAGTATAAATATGCAAAGGAAAATGACTTATGGACAGATGATAAGCCAAGAGCACAAGCCAGAAACTTTTGAAGAATCGGAACAGCACAATGAATGCAGCAGCGCAATTCACAGGCAGCTCAGCAAAACTGTGGTGCCAATCGATTTGCCTGCAATTCATAAATCTGAATTCGTAATCCACAAGAATCATTACATAATTCACAAAATGATAAAATACATTGTGATTGCAAAGCGAAAAGATAGAAATGAAATAGATAGAACAAGAAATGATCTGTATTCGAAAAAGATAGGACAGGTTGTTCACGTTTAGCTATTAGGGGAGTGCAGGTGATGATTCAGTTCCACCAAAACATTCGGAAAACTCTGTCACGGGGGCCACATGTTTGTTGGTTGCAGAAATATTCGAAGTCGCCATAGATCATATTGCTTCGCTAAAAATATTTCTGTCAAATGTAATATTTTCGTAGGAATTCAAGTACTCAATGCGGTATTCCCCATTTTTCATAAAATTTCCCCCTCTATTACAGTTCTCTCAACGCCCGATGTTAGATACTGCAAATCTTTGAAGGTTCAACATGAGTCGGAAAATCACAATTCAAATCCCATCGGAAAATATCAGAACAAACAAATTACTGGATGCTAGTCCTACTTTACATATTGTTAGTTGACTAACTCATTTCACGTTGCTGGACGGCTTTCAGGATGCGTCACCGTACTCGTAAACACTGGGATGTTGTTTATTTTAAAGGGGGGAATATACTATAGCTGAAATCCATTAAATCACCGACAGTTTGCCCTGCTGTTCGTTTTATTTTTCATATTCTTACGTGCGCTCTGCCTCGTTTAACGCAAAGATGAGTTCCAATAACTACAGAAAATGTTTTCGTATATACCATACTCATACAACCATACTGTACTCCAGCAACGGTGTATCCAAATACCATCTATGGGGGACCCGATTATCTCTAATTCGTGTCTAAGCATCCCGAATTCTATTTTCCACTCAGGGAACCGTGTAAAATGTGCAGTCACCACAACTCTTCCATTCGGTAGTATATATACCTGAGGAAACGCTTTCTTGTGGCTGATAAACATTCCTCAACTAAATGTCTTCCAGGAAAATGGTCATTTATTTGGTCATTTGTATTGCCGTGAGTCCTGTTATTGGAAAATTACTGACCTTGTATAAGTACCGGATTTACTTCATTACCTTATGGAGTGCATTACCCGTGCATATGAATCTTAGGTGGACGGTAGCATGAACGCCCCCTCGTAAGCACTGACGCTTTGAACTTCATTCTACGGAGTAGAAAAAAACATAAGAAAACGCCCGGTGGATACGTTAACACGAATGCCAATTCGTCATCATTTTACAGACTCCAGATGGTGATTTTGCAGACAAAAATTGCTGAGAACTTAGCATTCACTCTAGTCAGCTTTGGCCCCGTCCATTGACCAAAATTATTATCAGCAGTAAATAAAACGTTCCCTCAAAGCCTCAATCAACTATTATTGCGTCCTTTGCTTCTTTTTCTCCCTCATGATCCCAAACCTTGACGGAAGTCTTCATCTGATCCTAGATTGTAAGTTTTCCT
The DNA here is from genome assembly GCA_008360955.1 of Fasciolopsis buskii. Lineage (NCBI taxonomy): Eukaryota > Metazoa > Platyhelminthes > Trematoda > Plagiorchiida > Fasciolidae > Fasciolopsis > Fasciolopsis buskii. The sequence goes on from LUCM01007043.1 coordinate 21,198, forward strand.
CTTTATCTTATCAATTGCCATTTTCTTTAGCGCACAACCACCAATCGTAAACGAGTTCTCTTTGGCCAGTCTATTTGCGATCACTGTGCTCACAAAGAAACCGGAAACTTAGCAATGTATCGCTGATATATTTTCCTATTTAGTTTATACACGTTAGGCTGTCCTCTTCCAACTCCCTGTTACGTCGCTTTGCATGTTTCCATTCACTACCTGATTTCTAATTATGTATGGCCTTTAGGTTTGTGTCTGTTTTCTTAAACCATGACAACACTGAATAGAGCTGTGACATTTTATTATTTGAATCACCGAAGTTCACCAACACTGAAAATGCAAAGGACTTCTCTGGTTTTATCAAAAACGTGACCAAACGCGTCAGATCACCCCTCATTGATCAATTCTAAGCTTTCAGGGTGCAATACATTCATAGAAAGACATTCGGGAGCTTTGGATATCAAAGGAAACGTCTTTGTTCATGCTCATACAACGTCAGTGATCTTAAGGCTGCGTTCCCCCAACCACCCACATATATTTGTTAAATAGAATTCCCCCATTTTCTTGATACTAGCAGACCTAAATTGATCGATTACCATTTTAAATTGCTCAAGATTACCCAAACTATGATTATGACTGGTCCAGATGCTAAATTTCCGTGATCCCTTAAGTACAAAGTCATGTCCTGCCTTAAGTCACAGCGTCTATGATAGATTTTGTATTCTGGCCCCACTGTAGCTTGGTGAAAAGTAACTGCAGTTAATTGTAGTCCAAGTCAGAGAGCACCAGCTTCTTCTTAAATGATCCAGTCCTAGCAAGCTCACCTCGTTTTTTCCAAGCTAAAAGCCTGTCGTACTCTTACTTTTACTGTACACTTGAAATTCATCTGATCGCTTTCGGTTGACATAAGAACTTCGGGGAAAGATATCAGGAGTGCATTCTGCGCATATATCGTTAAAGTAGTATGCGAAATATTTTAAATGTCTATTTCTTTACACTTTTTGCATCTAATCCCATTCCAGAATGGATTTCTGTTCATAAATATCCACTTTAACTGTTAAGCCAGATTACGAACTCCTAAACCGGGGGCAATAGAAACATGAGACTCGGCAGGATATCTGAGAAACATCTGGGTACTATTCTATTATTATTTATAATTTATAAATTTTACTGTTTCTCATTCGCTTACACGGTTTCTTGACTAAATATAATGGCAACGTAGCTAAGTACTATCGGGTACCAGAGAACCTTTTCTCCTTCGAAAATTGCAACCTTTTCAGAACGGTTTTTTTTCCTAACCGGTTTTCCCAATTCTTCGAACTTGGTACTTCGACCTTTTTATAACTGTCTGTTTATCTTACATAAATTTGTTTCATCATGCTCCGCGAAGACGTTCTTAATGCTTGCCCATTATGTCAGTCACTCCGGAAGTGAATTTTAAATAATAGGACTGATTTCGACACTGGCTATCAGTAAGCGGTAGTTTGTATGCCCACTCGTTTTTGAAAATGACACATTTAACAAACTCCAAAATATTTCTAAAGAAACCAGAATTGATGTAAACTGTTTGCATGCAGCATGACAAATCTGGACAAGGGCAAGCAAGATGGTCACTAAAAGGCTGAAAACGTTATACATTTTTCAGATTTATGTAAATTTATCCTGATGAACTTGGTTAGGTGCAAAACGTCGTAGGTCATTTTGTTGCCTCTAATTTTCCGATAGTACTCTGACCAGTTGCAAAGAATGATCACTAATTGCATCCAGCTTGCCACTTTTTATACCAAACGACCTCAGCATACAAAAATCCGATACGAAAAGACCAGCAAGGCACTGTACATAAATACCAAAATGCCCTTGGGTGTTTACTGGATATAATGGCATTATTTGTGCAAATAAATCCATTTTTTCATAAATTAACTTACCATGTGATATCATCGCTAAACTCACTGATCCCTAACAAGGATGAAACAGCTGCACACTACTTCCATGGTTTCTTTGTGCTGATTTGAGCGATCATATCACATGGTGAATTATTTCATGAAATTCAATTTTTAGCAACATTCACTGGAAAATGTCCGCAAGAGTTCGTTGCCCAAAACATGATTCCGATGGCAACCAGTTAGTTTTTGCCAGCCAGGCAAATGGGGACTTGTAACCGTGGAATGCAATTTGCATTTATATTCGGTCTATTTGAATGTCTGGTGAATCACTGTGAAGAGGACTTACTGTTGGAGGTTTGATGATCAAAGCTTGTGGTCTGGTGCTTTCTTTGGGATTGGTCGCACCTAGTTAGACCACAGTGTGTGATGTCCAAACATCTTATCGAGTGGAAGCGAATCGAACGAATATTTTCATCCGAATAAGTTCGTGCGTGTATCAAAATGAAAATTTTACCGTCATGCACTTGACACTGTAACATGGAACCCCAGCAGACAAATGTCAGTTTTCCGTGAGTACTTCGCACTAATTGAATTACATAGGTTCCGTTTTAACAGATAAATATCGTTAATCAAAAGTACGCTAGGTTAGAAGGAGATTTCCTTCCAAACAACGGATTTATTATTAGATTTTCTGGAATATCTTATCATCCCAGAGATACACAACTGTCCTGTCAAGTCATAGGAACAGTGACATTACTTCCACTATTCAAAAGTGCCTGGACAGCTCCCAAGGAAAAAATATTTTTGGTTATTAAGAATATTGAATTTCAATTGGCGAAATGGGCATCTTTCATATTGATTCGCCATCTACGCTCCCTATTGCGCCCTAGAATACAGACTGATAAAGTTACGGAAATTGCAAAGGATGAAATATAACGAACTTCACCAATCGATATGTGCTTAAAGAACGCCTGTGAATGATCATCTGCAAACTTGACCAACCAAAGGCGTAAATTGATGTAAATAAATCATAGTGCGGTCTCCTGCGCTCGATTTACATCATTGGCTTCGCCCCGTGTCAAGGAAGAAGTATTTTGATTGGTCGGTTATTTCACCAAGCATTTGTCTGTCTCTGGGTCTGTGTCCTTTGGATGCGCATTTACTTTCCATATAACATGATCGGGTAATCAATCTGAACATAACGCTGTTTTATATAATTTGTTTTGTTTCAGAATCGGAATCCTAAATGTCATATTTTTTAAAATTTGGAAAATTCATTTTTACATTCTTGTGTTCTTGCAGATCATTCCAAAATGGATACAACAGTCAAAGAATTATGGGTATTGCACCCTTCGTAAAATAACAACTTCATACATGTTTATTATCCAGTGGAATCAGCAATACACTGGAATAATGAGGTGTTTTCTGTCATTCAAATATTTGATCCGGTGAGGAGTGCTACTGAAATCCCGTTTTATCAATCATCGCTGACCCGCAAAACGATGTCCAACGAGCTCACAAGAACGAACTAAAGGAGGTATGTTCGCACAAACACAGTGCAAGTGCTGGCAGAAATTAAAGGTTACACAGGCTGGCGATTAGCAAATAGCATTTGTCCTTCGTGAAATATTTCGGATCTTCTCAGCAATAAATGCCTAAGTCGACTGGGTATTTCATTTCTGCAACACAGTAACATACTAAAATCCTAACTTTAGGGCACGCCAATTACTCCCTTGGAAACACTCAACGCGCTTCGGATAAAGTAAAGGTAACTTATTATCAGGCGAATTTCAAGAAAATTAGAATTTTATTTAGAAAAGCTATAGGCTCAATGCTGCATGTATCCTGGATTTTAATGGAGCATAACATGAAGCTTCTTTCGACAAAGCTACAACCCTTCTTTTGAGGTTTACTTTGCCGGGATTGTTCGTTTTAATACCCGACTTCTATTCAAAGTACATCTTAATAGAATCCATAAAGAGTACTCTGTGTCATTTTTGTTCAACCTAGCAAATCCGACTGGCATAAGGTGACAGAATAACTTTTAAGAGAAACTTATTTCTAGAAAGAATTTCCATGTGAACTGTTTATGAAATATCTTTCAGGATGCAACAATCAAAATAGTTAACCGGTCAACATTTTCATATGCTGCCAAAGGTTCGTATGTGACTTCTTTTATTTAACTTTCATTACTCACATGACTTCATTCAATAAAACCTTTCATTTTTATCCTTCTTATGTTGGTAACTACGCGTGGTGTAAATACCGCTCTTGTTTGCAGTTAAGCCCTAGATTCAGCTTCAGAGTTTATGGGTCCAAAGTTTACAATCGCTCACAATTTGATTGCATCCCCATAAAACGGCTGTTTTAGTTGTTCAAAAGGAAATGATCTTGACAGCGGAATTTACTTTAACCAGCAAAAGGTGTCAGAAAATTGTAGTTAACCCTATTGTCAGTGCTCTAAAATGAAGAGTGGGTGATAAAGCCAAACATTTAAACAAGCATAAACCGTGGGCGGTAGATGGAAAATCAAGACCAATCAGCTAAATCTGTTGGCTGTTTTCCTTAATACGATTCGGTCATTCACGGACACAACAATGATAGCCGACAAGTTATGGGTTTTCGAGTAAAACGATTCCCAATATAGTATTGCAGTGACTATTCGTCCGTGTTAATTTGGATCATGGCAACATTTACTTTTCGTTTCTTGTTGTTAATCGAGTAGAAACACTGCCTTTTGGTTTATGAAATTTTGTCGCCCAATCTGCGGTGAACCTCCGTAAACTCCCCCTTCAGTTTTTAAGTCAGCTTGCAGCAGAAAGATTGCTGACTGTCCCGGTCTTTTTTACGACACGGTGGAACCCACGTTTCAAACAGGAAACTCTCGCTAAGATCTAGTTAGTCAAGAAGTATACTTGTAATTTATGGCAACAAAGGAAGTGCCTCAAACGTTAGACGAATTGGTTTTTATTTACCCTCCTGCGGGGTGTTAGAAGTTAAGTTATTACAGGGCATTTCTCGACATGGGGTATGACTGCTAAACTCACCATTAAAATACCTAATCCTTGAGGTGGGGCATCCACCCGGCACAGCCATTGTGCTAGATGGGGACACAAAAAAACTCGTATTGTAGGCAGTCAGTCACTGTGTAACAGTGACCAGTGGTTGTGAAATCAAAATCGGATAGATGTGATAAAGTTCAGTGAACCGCTGAAAACTTGACTAACTAGCTGACTGGATGGAGGCTTTTGATTTATAGTTGATGGTTCAGATTAGTTTCAGAGCTTGTCTCCGGTGGACGGGTAATTATGGTAATTCCTAACAGGGGTAGAACGGTTGTGAATGATATAATGTCAATAACAGCGTTGTTTTTAGATGTAATGCACCAACGTTTCGACTACCGTGGGTAGTCCTTTTCAAGGCAAGTCTTACAATTAAAACCAATAAATGGCATACCGATTTTTCGATACACTTCTTACATCATTATGTCCTGATACGGGTGGAACGGCTTAGTTGTGATTTTGTGGCTTCCTAACCTTAGTTCTACACCGATACGGCTTGACAGATAATTTCATATTCAATTTCAGAAGAAATTAATTTTAGCAAGCACTATCTGGTTGTGAACCTAAAGAAATTGAGAGTTCTGAAAGTAAAAGATGACAGAATGACTGGTTAAACCGTCCTTCTTGGGTCACTGCTATATGTACACATGCACCTGCTGGACTCAGTTTGACTGTTTTACGTCCAATAAAATAACCATTGATGACTGGGAGAAAACAATTATACTGGAAGGTTGAAGTAGCAGGGCCCGAATTGAAACCTATTTAGTGGCTATCAGATTGGGGCCAAAATAGTTACCCGAATACGTAATTTATGCAGTTCGAGTTGATTTCTCTGATCGGCAATGCCCCGAAATCTTTAGGCAGCTTCTGGTTTGTAATACTTTGACTTGCTTGAGATGACAAATTATTTTACTCCCTAGTTTAAACGATTTCATTACCTCAGCATACAAAAGGGTTCGTCATACTTACTGGCATAGAAACGGTAGCAAATTTAATGCTACATGGTCCCTGAATTGATTCGATGGTTTCTGCGCTGTCCGTAATATCGGATGTTTTGTAATGGTTTTTTGTAAAACAGCAGGAATCATCTGCTTTCACCAAGGAGAAATTTTTCTCGAGCTTTAAACGACCTTCGATAAATTAATAATATCCATCTCGTCATTGTGAATCTTGAGACGGCCTTGTGGTTAAGAGAATTGTGACTTCCAAGTGAAAACTTTATAGCTTGACTGTTTCATTAGGCTTGTGTACGACATTCAACGTGTATTTTCCGTAAATAGAACAATGTAAAGGGTAAATAATAATTTACGAGATTGAGCTGGTTATACATCAATGGCCAGTTGAATTTTTAATAAACTAAATCCACCATAGAACTCAGGTTTGTTCTTTTGTTGCCTACCTAAGGGGGATAAAGGGCTGAGAACACAATAGTTGCCGATGTGCTCAGCTTTAGGAAAACAAGAACATCGGTTTTACTTCGTAGCTAGTACTTCAAGACGCGTTGTTTACTGGCATTGTTATGCATGAATGAAGCGCTGAATAGAGTTACGTTTTTCCAGTGCCTGTCAAACCTTTCCTCATTCATTTAGTACCACATTCTGAATTTTTAGTTGTTTCTATTTTACTTGAAGGAGCATTTAAAAGAATCGAAATGTCCTCATCAAGGATGAAATCGAAAAATGCTTGGCATTGGCTGAGAGAGCAGTTCATTCAACTTAAGAATTCCTGTCCACAGGTATCACAATGCAAATGGAATACCTACGTGGTTTTGTAAGTGAGCACGCCCAAAGATAGGGTTGGTGACGTTTAATGAGCATCATGATGTTAAACATTACTGTTACATCTGCGTTTGTCACGTAACCATCAATTTTGATCCAGTAGTTGCAAAAAACCTTTCGCAACGGCTTTTACATGGCTGCGATCGGTTTTCTTTTTTAATTTTTCCAAAACCATCAACATTTGGGGAAAAAAATGAAAATTAGACTTTTATTCATTTGATTATTTCATCTATTGCACCGTTCAAACAAAACGGTAATGTCACCTTATGCTGCCCTGGAAATGCTTTAGACATATAAGCGGTGGTTTTCTTGACAAATAGGGAAAGACTCAAGTCAACTGTAACCAAATGCAGTTTGTCAAATTTATTCTAGTGCTAAAACTAATTGCAGGAATTAACCGCACACAGATGTGTCCGGCTAATTTTAACTCAGTCGGAGATAGGCAGTGTATGTTGCTAATCAGCCAAGTCGCTGACTATTGTGGGTCACATAAGTTGTGTGAGGAGGAAAGCCAATCACATAGATTGCGTTTATTTGTTCCTGGTCTTCATCTTCAAAAAATGTCGGCTTATTTTCCCAATGTATCTGTTGTTCACACGAGTCTGAATCTGCTTCTGAATTCATGGACGATCAAGAAGGCAGGATGGCGATTCGGTGACCCCAGACATGCATCATCTGTTACCAACGAGAAGGACACTACCATCCCATGGACACCAAAGAATCCTAATACCCAACGGATGGGTGTAGCGATCTGGCGTTTATCTTTACTGAGAGATTATCAACGGGGCATTAAGAATGCCACCGAAGTTAACTCTGAAATGTCGATCGAGTTACCACGGAAGAAAACTGTGGAAGATTTTCGACAAAACTGGCCAAATAAGCTCGACTCGATGTTTTTTCCGGATGAAAAAAACTGGGGTTGCTTTCAATCTTCTACTGAACGAAGTCAGTTAGCATGTGCTTATAAGTGAGTGTATTTTATTGATTTTAGTCTGGGTTTTTGGTCAGAATTAGATTTGTTTCTCGATCGGTTTCTTTATCCGGATGTTTTGTGCTAGTCAAGTAGAGGAACTAACAGAATTAGTCCACACTGGTGCGCAGTACATTTTAAGACGCTGATTGTAGTTATGTAAATTTGCGACCTTCCACTCAACGTATGCCGGATTACTGTTACACGTCAAGCCTTGTTAGTCTTTGGTTTCAGATGTCAGCAATTGGCAAGCGTTCTGATGACAAGAGACATGCACATGTGACATTTGTGGTTGCTAAATAACATGTAGTTGTGCAGCTGGGGGATGACAAGAAAAAGAGTACAGTCTGGTTCAGCAGCAGCGAATCCACAACATTATCAAATATCAGAGGTGTTTTTATTACTACCAGTGTTCTACTTGACGAAGAAACTAACTAAACTAAAAGGAATGATTAAGTATTATCTTTACTTTTTATTGTGAATGATATAATATTAATAACACAGCGTTGTTGGTAGATGTAATGCGCCAACGTTTCGACTACCGTGGGTAGTCTTTCTCAAGGCAAGTTTTACAATCAAATTTTTAAAACTTGCCTTGAGAAAGACTACCCACGGTAGTCGAAACGTTGGCGCATTACATCTACCAACAACGCTGTGTTATTAATATTATATCATTCACAATAAAAAACCAATACATGGCGCATCGATTTTTCGATACACTCCTTACGTCGTTTGGTCCGGATATCTTTACTTTCTTTATTTTCTTCACAAATAGAATAAGAGCGTAAACTATTTTCAGGCAGGGGACGGTAGCCAAATGAGGGTCGCCATGTGGGGAAGTTGATCGGCGACGGGAGGATTCGATCCCGTGACTTTCATGCTTAAACGGCAGGATCATATCTGTCTAACTACCCCAAGTCACGAGTATACACTAATGTTTGGTTGTGGAAGAGGAACATGATTCCAGGTTGGAAGTGAGAGAGGGTTCTAAACTCCGGTCCCTTCATAACCGCGCCGGGCTTAAAACCAATTATCCTATTTTAGAGTTTAAGCAAATATACCTAATAGTTTGCACTAGTAGAATGTTTCTACGTAATTTTCCAAATGGTTCGCCACCCAGGAACTAGGCTTGGAACCTGAGACGAAAGATGATGAGTCTAATCTCTTATCCATCATTCTAGCTGAGCTGATTTTCAGCAGCCAAAGTGGGTGATGGCCACCGCTGATGAACTCTAAGAAGGATGAAACAGATGTACAGTGCCTCCATGATCTTAAATAGTAAGTTGGTTGTTAGCATTGCACTATGAAGCATTTTAGAAAACGCAGCTAACTCTTTCGGTTTGATCTTTTTCAAACAAGAACGAATGCAGGGGCTGATAAAACTGCGCTGGTTCTTTGTGTAAAAAAACTATGCGTATTTGTTTGAAACTGGGTAACTCAATGTGATGAAGCTTGCCGTACTTATCTGTCAATCGTGCAATATCTGAGGTAGTTACACAAATATAAGTTCAGGTCAGGTTGATTCCGTTAGACATTAGTAATGCCTTTGGATGACGCAAAATTCTAACAGCTTCACTATGAACCAACGACAAGAAAAACCCTTAAAACTTTTGGTTCCTTAGTTAACTGCACTGGCGTGGTGACCGTAGCATTTAGAGTAAAAATGAGTATCGTCAGTGTTTTATTATGCGACAGGTGGCCAGAGTGGCAGTTCTGATACCCGTTTACATATCGTTTTTCAGCAGAATCACAAATTTTACTGTTAGTTTCTCCCATCCCATTGTCATGTAGCCGAAAACCTTTCTGAATCAGATCTACTTTTTCAATTCACTATGTATTATCACCAAATAGTAGATGGATGTACGTGTGAATCTAAGTTATTGCATGTATTCTCCGGGTATTCGATGGCATTCAGGTTGTTCATCAACTTCTGCATTGCAAATCATTCTTTGTCACCGGCGCGAATTGCTCAGCACGTGATCATCGTCAGTCCGTCACACTTGAAAGTCAGCAGTACATACATCACAACCGAGCCCACTTCGTAAAATCCCCAGATGGTTCATCTTTCTCTAAGGTATACAAGAACAAAGTATCTTCGTCCATTCAGACAATTCGACTTTCGCGTTGACGCGGCCTTGGTAGAGTTTGGTGGAATATTTCATCCCAGTAGGGACTACGGTAATTTCATTTCGATAAAGCATTCCGTTTGCCCATAGCATGATATCCTAAGATTAGGCCGCCTGATCGAATGAGACATGCAAAAGATTAGAACTCCAAGTATGATCTCGGCAGATAAGATAATGGTGCCATTGATGCGCATATGAAAATCCCCCAAAATGGCGAGATTTGACCCTACTCGAGGATGAGAACTCAACCGCGAGTGCTCTTCCGGGAGGGTATTTACTCGGATATTTTACTTAAAAAGCACTGATTACTCACTTATATTACGCAAGAAAAAATAACTAAAATGAACTTTCCTTTATTTGACTTTCAGAGACAGAAATTCAAACCCTTAAGTACTGGCCTTATGAGGCGGACCGCGTAAGTGTATTGGTTACGTCTACGCATGGGTTTTAATCCCGCCAGGTTTCGATCATTTCTGTAGAATTTGATTATTCTAAACCAGCGTGATGGTGATTTAGGGAAACGCGAAAGGACGAGAACGAGGAAAACGGGAAAGTAACTCTCAGGATTAGAATTGGGCCTGGATGTGCTGTATACCCGGGGATTTAGACTTACTGAACATTGGACTAATCTCCAAGTGTGAGTGACAACAGGTATCCTGAATTTCTCACAGGAGTGAAATAGTTGTACGATGCTTTAGTATCTTTTCAGTTGCTTGGCGATACCTATGATGAATGAATTCGTGAATCATATAATCTGCTAATACTAACACTGGTCGTGTAGTCAAACTCTATAGACCTGCTTTCTACTCAGACTACCCAGAGAGTAGCCAATTGTTCTTGTGTAATGACCAACCTGAACCGGCTCCCTGTGATAACGCAAATCAGAAACGGAAATGTGCTATATAATGTAGTGCAGTGCAGCAAGCCACTGAGAGCCTAACCGGCATCGTGCTAGCTGATGTTTTGGCTCATAATTGTTGGTCCTGGGTTCGTGATCCGTTTCACCTTCAACAGGTTTGCACAGTTGTGATTGAGAAAACGATTTGGCGAACAAGCTCGTTTTCAGTGATTCGTACTCATGCCATTGCATCATTATATAGTTGGAAAAATTTAACTTAGGAAGGATTGGATCAGATTATGCATGTGACATAACAAATTATTTCCCCCACATTTTTGTCTGGCTGATGTATTCCTTCCTAAAGTGAATTTTTTCCAAATATATAATGATGTAATGGCATGAGTACTAATCACTGAAAGCGATCTTGTTCACCAAATTGTTTTATCAATGTGCTCAGCGGGAATTTTCAATGAATTAAAACAGTTTTGATTAGTAATAAGGATGAAGCAGCTGTGCATTATATCCATGTTTACATGAGCGAGTCAACTGGGTTGTCAAGAGGGCATCTTTGGTGCAGTGACGACTTCTGTTGACTATAAATGTTAATCACCACTCACTCGTGAACATTTATGATTATTGGGAGTTTTCTCCTAGCAAAGTAATTGCCAGCGGCACAAAGCTGTTAAAATTCAAAACAAGAATGATATTCCTATGCGAAGGGTTATGTTGGTCGACGGGGCATAAAATCCGAAACAGATAAGTACTTCAAAGGCAACTGTTTAAAGCAGTATAGCACTTCCAACCGACTCACCAAATAGTCAGATTCATTGAAATCGTTTTGGGTTCGATGGAACTGATGAATTTGTTTGCTGATATAAAGCCAGGAAAACAAAGCTGAAGATCAGTCTGAACTTTAGTTAATCACTATGCCTTGTTCCCGGGTACTACTCCTAAGGAGTGACTGTAGCAGCCAACAGTCAATTCCAGGTAACAAGACTTGGGAGCGGGGGTTTCCGCGGGAGCTAAACTGTGAAAAATCCAACTGCTGGTTTCAGGCCGATTACCACTTCAACACAGCATTTAAATCTATACTACCTACATGGATATACTGACTTTTGTTGGCGGAATCTACTGCTTAGGCGATAATACTTTGCTGTGAAACTTCTGCGTTTTACTCCCCCATTTTTGGTTGCGATGGGATTCTGAGTCACTCTTGCATGTCGTCAACATATTTGGCTTCTTCCTTGACCTGTTCGATCCCTTCTTTAAGGCAATGTTCATGCACTTAAACTACTGTGTAGTGGCCTCAATTCCACTCAGTTATTTGTTCCTATAAATACCACGCTGTTGCTAATCCCAAAAGTAACTTTTGTTAAGGTTCACCAGTTGGTCACGAGATCGGCTTTGTGACTAATCGTAAGTCAACTAATTAGATGGGACGTTCCGTGGATATAATTTGGTAGTGATGGTAGGTGATATGCGGGACTAAAAAAGGCGAACTCACTGCGGGCTCTTGCCATAGTCCTACGTATTCTCTCTCCTTGAGCATCCTAGGTTCTTCAAATTAATCTCATTTGAAAAGTCATAGTGCTGGTTGATCTCGTGAAGCAACTCTGTCGACATCCCGTTCACTTTGTCCGCCATATGGTCATCTGTTTTCTAAAAATCATAGGATCTACTACTGGAGGTAGCCGTTTGAGCACCCGAACTTGAAAAGACAGACTTACAAGCGCATATAACCTTTATAAACCTCAAGATTTTTGCTGACGCACTGAATGTGTATATCAAAAAATGAAATGTCTCAAAATGATGGCGCAAAGCTTCAGAATCACCGCGTCATCAGCCTGGGGCGGTGTTTAGTAGAGAGTAACTGATCCCTCATACTTGAAAAGACAGCGCCAAAATTAGACAAGGCCGATACTATACGGTATTCTACAGAACATGATGCCCTCAACAGATATTCAACGATCTGAAATCGTCCCACCGTAGCTTCGAGATACATTAAGATAACCAAATCCAGGTCTACTCCCACATAAAATAGTCTCCTCTGACGTGTGTGATGATCACGAGATTTATTTTGATGTTCTGACTGGGGCAAACTTAGGAGGGAGGCATTCACAATACCAGCGAAGCAAGGAACAGAGCGAACGGTAAGCAAGTTTACTCAGATAAGGCTCTCATTTCTATTCATGCCTCTTTAGGGAATAAAGTGAACATGAGGTAACATTAGGAATACGCTTTGCCTAAATGTGAAGGTGTGTTTGGCAAACAAAAAAATGAAATTCGCAGTTTGTCCGGACGACTTTCAACCGTCACTGTAAAGGCTGTCCCCTTGAAGATAATATAAGTGATGATCAGTTTCCCGCAATATCAGTGCCAACGGTCAACCTTACCTAGATGACCTGACCTGATGCATGTTTTCGCTTTTGAATAATGAGGCAAGTTTCCAAGACAAAAGAAGGCCTGGAAGACATTCTCCTATCTCATGCGAATTTCTTGTTCATCAAGGTCATCCTGATGGGTAGGGTGTTAACTGTGCATTATCAAATAAAATGTTTAAAAGCGTCACATCCTGTTGTCGAAGGATATGGACATAAAGGTCGCAGGTTCGAATCTTTCCATCGCCGGCCAACTTCCCCACTTGGCAGCCCTCTGTTGGGTGCTGTCCCGCTTCTGAAAATAATGTACACAGTTATCTTATTAACGAAGGAAGTAAAAGACCAAAGACAAAGAAAGGAATTATATCAAGAATTTCATCCTCATTAATAATGTCCTTCGTGCACTTTTTTCTTTTTGGAAAAGGGCATTTTAAGGGGTTCCTTTATTGTTGAAATCAATTGACCTGAAATTCGGATTCATCCCATTTTTTTATTCCATAATACAACATCAGTTATGCCCTGTTCTTCATGTTTCCGCTTTCCTCAGATGCAAGCGCCGGCTCACATGTCGTGCAATTTACTTTGAGTCAGTTTCAAGGCTTTGCATGCTCTCACTCTACGTTGACTCACGTCTCCCGTATCTACAGTCTCTAAGTGCGGGAAAGTGGGTGCGTTTTGGCAGATCAAGTTGGTAGATGATAGTATTTAAATTCATTCATCCCATTCCTCTTTTTGTCCAACGTTTGTTTCCAGAATTTGCTTCAAATACAAAACAAGAAAAAAGTGGTTTTCTTTGCTTCCAAGTGCAGTTATATCACACTTCTTCCTTTGGTGGCCGAGAACGGTTTCTCAATCACACAGGAGTGATAACATTTGAATTAGAAGCTACACACTGCTTGAGACGTTTAAACAATATGAGGCCTAATAATTTTTCATGCCGCCTAAAGTTTTGACTCTCGTGAAGAAACAAGTTCCGTCACCTATATATTGGCTCGGCTTATCCATCTACCCTTAACCGAGGCCCGAATGAAGAAAACCGCTGCTCTTTATTTAGGCTTTCACGGGTTCATTCAACGGAAAATCGGGTCACTTTTTTACTGGAAACTTAACTCATTGCGAAACTTATATGTGGAAAGACAGACATGCAAATAAACTCGTTGGCACTTCCTTCCTAATGATACGGATCGCAGCACTTCACCAGTTATCGCCATTAACGGCTCACGTGAAAATGACTATATTTGTGGATGGTTTAATTGTTTACCATTAGGCAATAAATAATTCGCTGGATTTACTCATGTTTGAATCACGCAGGGTTGAACATCAAGGTCGATTCGTCTGCAGCCCTAAGCCGCAGCATTTTGTGTGGAATATTGTTCGTTAATGATGACAACGCTCCCTTGAATATTCAGAAACTGATTATGATTCAACTGAAGTCGAGATCTCGAACGTTATATATATATGTTCTTGAACATGCGGCGACCATGTTAAACCTACTTGATAATTATTTAGGTGGAGTTCGCACACTACTGGAGTCATTCACTTTTCAACCGTATTCTAGAACGCACGCAATTAAGTTAATCAAAAATTGTTTGAACTTTGTCAATTTACCCTGCATCATATGAACCAAGCATCTACCTCGAGCAATTGCATTGATCGTTTGTGGAGGATTCAGAAAAAGACATTAATAATCTGCACTAAAACAAAATAGTCGGACTGAGCAGCACGTGACCAATCAACCGTTCCGTTAACAGCCCTTGGACTGTTCAAATTTTCAGGTTTCCCACCTCAGTTACTGAAATATATCTATTGAAAAGGCAACTATCTTTAAATCCTTCTGTTGAGCAGATAATCATTGTGCAAAATCTATCGGTTACTTGGATTGTTTGCTGAATGCTGACTCTGATGGCAACTAATGCTTAGGAATCTAAATTCCATATGTTGGAGAAAATCACCGAATCTGTTGTTATCATCCGGCAAAAACTGATCACCGAAAAGAGGTCTGTTCTATAGAACCTTAATAATTCTCCATGTCAAGATTTTGGTCTTGTAAATATATCCGTTTATTCCGTAGTAAGCACAAGGTTGCGAGACACGTTCTGCAATGTTCTGTGTACCAAGTTTGCATAACTTAACACTCTGCTTGACCGCTGCACTACCGCTTCTGTAGCCCAGTTGCTAATCTTTTGGAATATTTGAGAACCACTGCAAATTATAAAATCTGGGTAGATCTCACGTTTAAGCGAAAGGGGCTTTAAAATTCGTACGTTTACCAATCCGTTGTGCAGTATGGATTTCGTCTCGTTTATTTGAACTTCCTACCGGTCTATCTCAGCGTCATCTGAGTAGAACTTTTTATGGTAACCATAGTGTTTAGTGTAATATGGCCAAGAAAATGCAGTGTTAATACTGTCATCAATCAGGTATGGCATGCAAGACACTACAGACTGGTGGTCACGCTCGTGGGAGCTCACAACTTTTTATCCGATCCGAATATGATTCGCGTACATAAGCGATTATATTAAGTCATGATTTGCTACCACTTGTGTGCACGCAACTGTGCTTTCGTTCAGACAAATCGGGTACAAATCGTCCATCTGGTGTACAGCTGGCATGTGGCTTGCAAGATCCAGTGACGGATATGAGAGCTGTACAATGTGGTGTTGGTGTTCGATGAATGGTTGAGAATCGGCCCGGCTGGCGTAAAGGCCAAAGCTATGGACGTACAATCGTTCATCTAGGGCATTCGCCTCAGTTTGGGCAAGATGGATGTACATTAATGATGATTATTACCAAAGCTGAAACAACTGTGTAGTTTTTCCATGGTTTCCAGTAGCAAGTTTGATGCTGACACTACATGGTGACTCATTCAGGAAATCCGCCATTTAACTTACTGTCTGACATCAGTCACCTGCGTGGAGTTACGTACGCTGAGCAGCATTTAAGATGCACAATCGACCATGAACACGTCATCTCAGAAAGTGATTTTAATTGTGTTAATGCTGAGCGAACACCGTGCATTGACAGTTAAATCCGCTAGTCCTCCCGGAAGACTAGCCATTAGCAAGTAAAATAAAACTGTCTCTGAGAGTTGAGTTGCACATTAACGCTATTTCTCATTAGTGGTGACGTCAGCATAAAGATTATCATCTTTTCTGTTCATCTCTGGACTGCGTACAGGATACACGTTACTTGACGCTGTCAGTGGTTAAACAGATTGTTTTAATCGTCTGCAAAGCTCAATGTACATTATCAGAAGCCTGGAACCAACAAGGGATTCACACTCTTGTTTAGATGTTGGCCATAAACAAGCAATCAAATAAGGTCTGTGAAATTGATTGTCGCATCTACGTCGTACAGTTGCGTCAAACGTGCTCAGAAAGTATTCTGTGATATCACAAAATCATAGATCGTTATTTTTATAAATTTGAAGTGCACAATGACTCGTTTCAAGGTATTCGTTTTATTTTCAACGATTATCTGCAACATTACATCGCACGACTTCAATTTACGAGCTGATAGTCTCTGCATGTGCAACTGCATCGATCGCATCAATCATGGAAAAATTTTCCATCTTTTCTTCTGACTCGTGGAGGGATTTTCGATGTTCCTTTGTCTTTATTTTTCCCCGGAAACCTTTAAGATACCAACGGTAAATTTTGTTAAACATTTGTGTGCTGCTGCTAATTCATGGCCAAGATACGTTGCGCCCTCCAGAACAGGTTTTCTATCGATTAGCACTAATAAATTTGCTGCATCCAATTTACCATTGATGATACTCCATAGGACCACCTGAACCCCAATGACTTGAATGACACGGTATGAGAGCATTACCTTAATCCTTTGGTGCCACTCATTCTCGGAAAACTTTTTCCGTGACAGAATTTAAGTATGAAATTAAGTGTATTCAATTGAATTTGCTGGTCCCTCCCACAGCAGAATTTTATAATGAAACCAATATTTTTATTAAAGACATTATTTCTAGCTACCAATTTTGTGCTACCATTCGTGTGATGTCGGTTGTATCCGTGTATTTTGTCCGTTCCACTTCTGAATGCACACTTCCAACCAGAAACAGCTTATCTTCTAGAATATACTTTATCAAACATTGCTGAGTTATAGAGAGTTTGTTTTCATGCGAATCCACTTTTCCGGTTCACGTTTACCGGTTTTTCATTTCATATTCTCTTTCCACTACTATACCGCGCTATACAACCGATATAAAAATTACTACCGTTTTCTCCGGCACCACCCATCTGTTTTGTACTATTCTTCGTCTTGCTGCATGTTTTTCTGGAATTCACTGTTCATCTTAATGAAGTGAACAGAACAGAAAATTGTAGATGCGCACCAGAAAACAGACTCCTGAATCTGAAGTATACGCTCCAAACTTTTGCCTCTTTGGCTGTAGGCCGAATAAAGTATAATGAGTCGATAAAAGGGGGTCCTGGAAAATTTGCCTGGAAACTTGTGCATTCAAACTAATCCTGAAATATTGCTCGAGGTCAAACTAGCCCCTTGCCATATTTTACAACCGGATGAGTTGTTTTTGCGACTGCCTTTAACTTGATAGGCACAAGCCTGAAAAACTAGTATTTGAGTTATCACCTAAAGTTTAATATCACCACTATGGGACATTCACCGTGCGTTGGAGTCTCCACATCATATGTTTTCGGAGAAGCTTTAACCTTTTCTAATGCATCAGACAAAACTCCAGTCTTCTGAGTTGCTGAATAAACATCATCTATTGCTACTTGATTAGATTATGATTAGGAAACATGTGTCATAGAATCGACTAAGAAAATAATGCAAGGTCTATAAATCAAAGTAAATTGCTGAATTATTAAGCTTGCTGATGCTGTGAAAAAGATCAAAATGTCATAAGACTGAACCTTTAAACAGATAAGAAAAGCCCTTTCGGCGAACTCAAGGATGCTGGTTGCAGAACCCAATGGACAAGGCTAATTTTCCTCTATGGAATTTCTGGGGTTTTAGGGAATTTGGAGAAGAATAACTGGATGCTGCAAATCAAGAATTCATTTTAGCTTAGTTTCACTTATCAAAGAAACGAACAACATTCCCATTTGATTTTGCTCATATAGAAATTGAAGGAAGGCGATTTTAAGAATACGCTGCAGATTACATCTTTCTTTCTAGGAGGCATTTGGAAAACTAATGCAATAGACAAAGGTTTGCGATCAATAGGATAAGGGGCAATGCGATGGGGAACAGTAATTGAAAAACTGGATAAAACATCAACTTCATCTTTTGAGTATCAGGTGATCTGCACTAATAATGATGTTGCAGTTCAAACTGAATTCATAATCCTCACTTTATAAGGTTTGAACAAGAGTGCGTTATGTTATTTAAGATAGAAACTTTTGGACCTATGAAAGTCACATGAACACTGAAGACTAGCTGGATCAAGTTTACAGTCTTTAGAATTTTGGGTTGAAGTTCGCGTTAGGGACAATGGTGAAAGTTCGCAAGTTTCCGGAGACGGTAATAAAAAGATGAAAGAGCTAACTGGGGTAAACTAAGAAAATAGAACAGTTAAGCGGAGAAAAATAAAATTAAAAAAAGAAAGAGCAGTAAAAGCGCACGAATTCGAACAACAAAGCAAAGGAATATAAGAAGGACAGAAGAGAAGATGCTGAGAGCAAACGAGAAAATATCAGAAAGAAAAAACAAAAGAAAGTTAAAAAACTAAAGATAGCAGAATAATGGTGAAAGATAAAATGAAAGAAGAAAAGCGAACATGAAGGTACACAGCAGATTTAGGGAAAATAATGGGAAAGAAAAACCAGCACATAAAGAGATGAAGAGGCAAACAGATGTACAGAGTGAAAGAGATATAGGCGGACAGGTGGGCAGAATAATGGATAAATACATAAAAAGATGCAAAGAAATATAGATAAGTATATCCTTAGAGAAATAGATAGATAGACAGACAAATGCTGAAATACAGAGATTGGTAGATAGATGAGTGGATAATTGCAGAGAGCAAGAAGTACTGGACCGAGAGTCAGGAATTAACATATATATTTATAGGAGATAGAAAGATAGAATGAATAATATTGATGGATAGATATTTAGAGGAAAAATAGATATATGCAATGATGGGGAATCACAGAGACAAGTTAATAAATTAAAAAATACATAGATGCTTCGATAGGTCGATTGAAGCATACATAGATTTACAGAGACATGGGTTGCAAGATGAATAGACACATAAAGGATACAGGGATCGGCAGATTGATGTATTAATGGGCAGAAAGTGTGATAGATCGTAAGGAAGGCAGGAACAAATCTCCAGTTAGACATATAAATAAAATGATGGAGGGGAAGAAACAGAAAAAGAAGTTGATAGATAGATATACAAATGAATGGAGATATATGGATAGATAGATAGAGAGACAGAAATAGAGATGGATAGAAAGATACAAAGCAAGATAGACAGAGGAAGAGAGAGAAAGATGAACACGTAGATAGATGGATAAATTGAAGGAATGACCGATAGAGAGAGAGATAGAGCGTTAGATGGCCGGGTAGATAGATAGAAAGATAGAAGTTTGGATAGATGAACGATTAGATGGAAAATTGATTATTTAATTGATAGATAGATAGATAGATAGATAGATTGATTGATTGATTGATCGGCTGACAGGCACATAGATCGATAGAGTGTTAGACAGAGTAGTAAACAGGTATGTAGCAAGAGAGGTAAACGGGCAGATTTATAGATAACTGGAAACTAGTTTCCATATCTGTAGATGAGTACGTACATACACAGGTAGATGAAGATCAATATATATATATATATATATATATGATGGATCAATAAAAGATAGGCTGATAAACTATGGTTACATGTTAGTGGTAGGAAATTGAATTTTTTCGTGAAATAATTCACCATGTGGTGTAGTCGCTCAACGGACCATTAAAAAACCATAAAAGCACTGTACAGCTGTTTCATCCCTGTTAGGAATGATGAGCAGTGCATATCCACTGCGCCCAAACTGGTTGGATAGAAGCATAGAAATATGATAGATAGATGAACAGATAGCTAGACGGATAAATTGGTAGAATGATAAATGGATAGACAGACAGATAATCAGATAGACAGGTTGTTGGAAAATAGATCTGTCCATAAATAAACAGATATATAAATGGATAGTTAGGCATTTGCGGACAGACAAACGGAATGATATATAGATATATAAATAGGTGGACAGTTTGGCAATTAAACATAGGCAGATAACTCAAAAGAGCAGAGATAGAGCGGTGAATAAATTGGCGGGCAGAAAAGTTGTTATAAAGAAGGATACAAATGTAAATTAATGGATGTATTTAGAGATAGTTACACAGGTGCAAACAGACTGATAGGTTGATATGTATTCAGAAGGAGCAGTTAACAGATCAAAAACTTAGATGCGCATATAAAAGTGTAGGTACATAGAGACCAGTTAATATATATCTAGATACATATATAGGGAGATAGATAGGGGGTGAGAGAGAGATATACACTGGATCAGTAGAAGGATTGGTAGGAAAATGATTGGATAGATTGACGGTTAGACACAAAGGAAGATGGATAAATATAGAAAGATAGATAAAAAACAGCTAAAGATACACAGGGGGTCAAATGCAAGAGAAATAGATAATTAGACATGCACAGATGGGTAATTAGGGAGTTAGATTAGTTGATGAAGAGCTACAGAGATAGATAGGTGCACGGGGGCAGAAAACTAAATCGAAAGATAATGTAATGCATAAACAGAAATGTGTTGATAGATAGATAGTTAGATAGATAGATAGATAGATAGATAGATAGATAGATAGATAGATAGATAGATAGATAGATGGTCACGGGATAGATGGGTAGTTAAAGAGTTAGATATAGTAAATGGATATATAAAGGAAATGTGATTGATAGATAGGCATATAGTTATAGTTATAAAATGTGATAGATAGGTGAATAGAGGGTTAGATAGGTAGATAAACAGTATGTCTGGGATAGTCTGGTGGACAGATATGTATATGATTATGTGATTTGATGGTTATAAGTATAAAGAGGTAGACGTGTTGATGGATATATAAACTGATAGGCAGATGGGGAGATAGATAGATAGCTGGAACACAACAAATGGACCGGACGGTAAGTACGTAAATGGTCAAATAAATAGATAGGTGGTAGCGAGTGGAGAAGTGTTTATTTAGGGCATATAACATTTTTTTGATAGATAGATAAATAGATACTGAGATAGACAGATAGATAGATAAATTATTCGACTGATAGATTTTCTGATAGGTAGATAAATATGCAGAGCGGTCGATCGATTGGTAGAT
>LUCM01007043.1:42579-77668 GCA_008360955.1 Fasciolopsis buskii
AAAACTTAGATGCGCATATAAAAGTGTAGGTACATAGAGACCAGTTAATATATATCTAGATACATATATAGGGAGATAGATAGGGGGTGAGAGAGAGATATACACTGGATCAGTAGAAGGATTGGTAGGAAAATGATTGGATAGATTGACGGTTAGACACAAAGGAAGATGGATAAATATAGAAAGATAGATAAAAAACAGCTAAAGATACACAGGGGGTCAAATGCAAGAGAAATAGATAATTAGACATGCACAGATGGGTAATTAGGGAGTTAGATTAGTTGATGAAGAGCTACAGAGATAGATAGGTGCACGGGGGCAGAAAACTAAATCGAAAGATAATGTAATGCATAAACAGAAATGTGTTGATAGATAGATAGTTAGATAGATAGATAGATAGATAGATAGATAGATAGATAGATAGATAGATAGATAGATAGATGGTCACGGGATAGATGGGTAGTTAAAGGGTTAGATATAGTAAATGGATATATAAAGGAAATGTGATTGATAGATAGGCATATAGTTATAGTTATAAAATGTGATAGATAGGTGAATAGAGGGTTAGATAGGTAGATAAACAGTATGTCTGGGATAGTCTGGTGGACAGATATGTATATGATTATGTGATTTGATGGTTATAAGTATAAAGAGGTAGACGTGTTGATGGATATATAAACTGATAGGCAGATGGGGAGATAGATAGATAGCTGGAACACAACAAATGGACCGGACGGTAAGTACGTAAATGGTCAAATAAATAGATAGGTGGTAGCGAGTGGAGAAGTGTTTATTTAGGGCATATAACATTTTTTTGATAGATAGATAAATAGATACTGAGATAGACAGATAGATAGATAAATTATTCGACTGATAGATTTTCTGATAGGTAGATAAATATGCAGAGCGGTCGATCGATTGGTAGATGAACAGAAGAGTGGAGGGTTATGCAGATATGCATATAAGCAGATAGAATAATAGATAGCTCGAAAGATAAATTGATCGAGGCAGAAATAGCCTTAGAGATTGGTAGACCATGCTGCACAAGGAGATTGAAAGAGGCAGTTCGAAAGGAGTGGATATATATGTATATAACGATGAACAGATAGATATATGGATAGTTAGATGCATAGATAGATAGATGGATGTATAGGAATTAGTCAATAATTAGATTGACAAACAGATGCAAGTATAGATAAATAGATACATAGAGATATTTCTAAATAGATAACTGGATAGATGGGTGGATGGACAGTTAGACAGAGTTGGAGCTGCATAGATAAATAGAATGCAGCTGTATATTTAGATATACATAAATATTTATGTAAATCGGTAGATTGATAGATAGGTGCAAAACCAGCTAAACTGAAGTTTTCATTACCGTTCGGTAATTAGTTACTTATGTGAACTGACGCAGTTGTTTTCATATGAATTTAGATAAAGATATATATATATATAACTTCGTTTGTGTCGATAAATATAATGCTGGTATAACTTGACAGATTGTTGAAATGAGCAGTTGGTGCCTTGTATATTTGAATTTTTAATCCAATATACCGTTTCTATTCCGAAGGTTATCTCGCTGCCTTGAATTTCCCGGATTTCAATGTCTTTTGTTTGTTTTTCGAATAACATTTGCTAGTTGCTTCTTCCAAATATTTTCGTTTAAACACGGAGGACACAAATACACGTTTGTTGTCTGTGGACATGCAGTCTGTTCACCATCCTTAATGGTCAAAATCATTGTAGATGAGCCCACCAAGAGCACGTTGGTCCACGTTTGTATTGATTGTCTACTCAGATTTGATTGTGAAACGTGCTTTCCTCAGCCCAGTCAGATGAAGCCATTAGTTACTTTTCACCATGATTCTAATCAAAAACGAAGGCGAATACGTCAGTTGTCTTGCTTTCACACACAATGTGGTCACACAAAAACATTAGTCATCAGCTTATCTTCAGAATTTGTTTTGTAGCATGCATTATAAATTCTGGATAACCATTACAGACAAGAGAAGAACCACTGGTGTATTTCTGGCAGTATTAAGAAAATCGTCCTACTTGTTACAGATCGAAACACCGTTGATGACTTGTAACTGAGATCAGTTTTGTTTGTGTGCTTGTGTGGGAGGTTTCATTGTGAAGATGATTCGGTTAAAACGTGTGCACTTAAAGGACTTTGGTTGTCTCGCTAACACTTGGATCGGAAAGCAGCAATTGGCATAACCCGAGCACAATAAATATTATATATAAGATCTGTATTATATGTACTTAGAACCAGAGTAAACGGCTTGATATGAAGGTGAGCAGAGCTGCTTGTGTGAAAATAAATTCGATTTTCCAACTAATGTTTTGGGTGATATCCATAAATCATTTCTAATCTCGTTTAGTATCCCCAGATTTTGGCCTACTGCACCATCCTGGTGATTCCGGTTTGGGGTTGTTTCAAACCTAGCGGATCAACAGGGAGTAAAACAACTTCCGCGCCAACCGTACCATCGCAAACGACAACAGAACTCACAACAGTAGGGTGCAATCAGATGATTGAAAATGTGGCAAACAGTTGCTACAGCAGTGCTATGGGTGCCAGATTGTGCGGTAAGTTGTTGAAGTCCTTTAGGATGGTTAGCCATCCGCTTTCTGAATAGTAGTAAGAATCTATAGAACAACAATAGGTTCTTTTTCCATGGGTTTTGATAACAGTTTTTAGTTAGATTGGGTGATTATTTTCGTGAACTAATAATGTTAGAAATTACACGTCTCTGTTTCATTGGTTCCGTTCTCGGAGACGGTTGAAAGGCGCTCAAACACCAGTGGGTCAGGACTAGAAAGTATTCGCGTTTTATTCATATAACGTAGATTATTGTAAAGTGATTGGAAATCCCAGTAGCACGTCCTGGGAAAACAACACACGGTGGAAAATAGCAGAAACATTTTTCGTTCCAACGTGATCACTGGTTTTAACCTCCCAAAGTCATCATGAATATTATTATTTGTTGGACAAAATAGAAATTTTCCTTAGCGTTTGGTTGGATGCACATCTGATGCTGGATCAATTGCTGTTTTGCTAAGTTGATAATGACACGAATGAAATAAATTTCTATATGTATACATATATGTAAATATATTAGTATTTATATGCACATGTAAAAATGCATTATTGTGAAGGATCATCGTTTACGCCCATGTTGCCACCCGCAGTAAAGTAAACCCAACAACAGACGTTTCTCACATCTTATATTTCCCCATTATCTAAATTCTGAGCAGAGTATAAAACCTCTCAGGATAGTTATATCGATGTTCGAAAAATCATTCACAATATGGTCTTTTTGTTTGCATGGCTGCCACGGAGGTGAAACTCCGGAAGAAAGCCGAGAGCGTTATAGCGACAAAAGTACCAGACAGAACAAAGTAGCGTTGCATAGTACCAATTTTTACTCATTGACCCCGGAATCCATATTTTATTATATGATTTCTGTGAGGTTGCGAATAACCGTGTCATTTACCGACAGTTTAATACTCTCAGAATGTGCATACCATTCGTATCAGATCGATATAAGGTACTCCATCATGGGTGATATTTGATCGACAATTCAGTACCAAACGCATGAAAGCTAGCACAGTCCTACTGGAAAACTTCACTTCAACCGTCATGCGTTATTAGCTACAGTGGGCATCCGTCGGTTGCGAGTTGCTGCCGGAATTTTGGTTTCGTTTATTTTGATAGAACGGTCTGTTCGTCACTTTACTTATCCTGAATTTGATTTGCAGGGTGTAATTGCAGTGGGGCCTGGCTGCATACGTTGTATGTACGTTCCCTACTGATCACATTCTTTTTACTCTAGATATGAACAGACAATGCAAATTTTGTCGGTGCAAGCGAAAGCATGCCGATGATAATGTCCTCAGATAACCTTGAAAAGCAGTTAGAAATTGGAAGAAAATCACTTTGACCTTCAGTTGCAAATCTTCCGAATAACTTCCGCAGGGAGTTACCTTAATCATTCGCTTGGTCATGCTTATTCAATGGCCATTTATCACCTCAAGTCAAATGGTGACAAGTTGCTATATGACTGACACTACACGGCCAAGTCACGATTAAACTTCAGACAGCCATTCTGCCTCGTTGGAATTTTGTCACTTCAAGAGTTCGTCCGCTGAGTTTCATGCATAATTCATTACAGAGAAGAAATTCCCTCAATGACTCTCAGCCAAAAAGGACGACATTCGGTATCTTTCAGAAATCGTATCCTAAAATGTGCCCAGGTACTTGAGTAAAAATTGGTACTATGCAACGCTACTTTGTTCTGTCTGTATGGAAATCTAACAAGTATGGTACTTTTGTCGCTATAACGCTCTCGGCTTTCTTCCGGAGTTTCACCTCCGTGGCAGCCATGCAAACAAAAAGACCATATTGTGAATGATTTTTCGAACATCGATATAACTATCCTGAGAGGTTTTATACTCTGCTCAGAATTTAGATAATGGGGTAATATAAGATGTACAAAACGTTTTCGTGGTGATTTTGTGCAAACGAAGACTTGCATTCTCTTGGGGAAATCGGTAATATGTCTGCCCATGATCTGGGAGCATTGTGTAAAAGTTGCTCAGCTTCTGACCGATGAAAACAAACGCTTTGATTGCGGGGAAAATAATGCGCTGCTCTGGAGACATTGATTTTGCATCCTAGCATGGATTCGGGCCAGTGTACCAAATATGCAGAACAGAATAGTATTTCACGTTTCCCATTATTTAACTCCTAATGGTTTTCAGCCATGATGAAAATCGATGCTGTTCTCTGCTTGGCCATCTGTTTGCGAATTACAATGATCCACGAAAATGTCCAGGTTGGGTAACCGAAGTGGCTTGACCTGAACCCGTGGATGTTGATTTGGACAATCAGATCACTGATGTTTGAAGTTTGACACAGGGTAGCAAATTCCTCGGTGGTCAAAATGTCTCATTATAGACAACAGCTTGGCATTTGCAAATATTCATTTGCCAATTTCCATGTCTATGACGGCATGCTTTACTTTTTCCTCAGCAGACGGAACAACGACGGTTTCAACCTGCCAGAAATGTTCATCTTGCCTGAGAAATGCCCAAACTTGTATGCTAAACGGACTGCAGAAGCAACCAGTAAGCGAGTGTTCGCAAGCCAAACAATCGGTCGCTTCATTGAAGCGCTTACTGGGTCAATAAAAATGATTTCATAAATAATATGACTATCACTAGAAAGCATGAATGATGCAGCGTGCACTTTTATTTCTACTGTACCCATTGTCTTGCAGTTGTGGCAAATCAATAAAATCAGATTCGTTGAAGTTATTGCAATGTGCTTAAGGAGAACACATTATTACCGGGGCAATTTCGATGTTTAACCCTCATTTTCTGGGACTAATAAACGTTCAGAAACATATCGTGAGCAAATGAGGGAAAACATGGAACAATTATATTGGTTTAATGCAATTAAAATATTTTATTTTAGACTTGTAATTATTAGACATGTAAGGAAACCAAGGCGAGAAGTATTTCAGTAGGCTCAGTGACACCTTATTGAAAATAATTTCGAATCAATAATCCCCCAGAATAATTAACCTCACCTAGAAAACCAAAGACTGACTGCTGGGGGGGGGAATGTACATGGTTTGCAGCTAGTAAATGACGTGTCAGACTGAAATCCATGAAATCAACCGCCAATGCTATCGGTCAATATTCCGTTCGGTTTGTACAGTAAGCAATAAAGCCTTTTTAAGGGAAAAATTTCAGCAACTGGTTAGAATGAAGTCCGATGCAAAATATGTAATTCAGCGGGTGTGGTCGTTTTAGATGCAAATGGATTAGGTTTTTAAGTTTTACCAGAAAAGTCGAAGAGAACCAATTCAACACTGACAGACGTGAGCAACTTCACAGAATTTGACCGTCCATAATTAATACATATTCTGCCTGGTTTGTCTGCCGTTCAGGGTTGCCAGACAGCCAAAAGGCGGGTAATACAGATACGAAAATGATGATTATGGCTGAGACCAAACCCTCTGAATTGAAACTACCAATAATAATTCCTGGATGTGTTCAACTGGTGTTTTGTTGAAGTATAGAAAATGTGAGATAAAGACATCAGTTGGCAGATTTTGATCTCTCAGAGGATGTTAGCTTCTGAGAAGTTATGCTTGCAACAAAACACTTTGCGCATCCACCACCATTTCCGCTGACAATGTGCGAGCCTGCCCAACGAAGGCTATGACTGTAATGGACTTTCTTCTTTAGATAGAACAAATAAATGAGTGAGTTCATTTTTGCGACGACCACTGTAACCTCAGTGAGGGAACTGTTATGTTGTGTTATTCGTGGCTACATTTCTTGAACCAAACAACAAACAGTATAATTAATGAAATTTCCTCCAAGGAAACCAGACGACCTGAACAAAAATCCACAAATAAGAAAACATGTTTGCGTGTGAATAAAACTTAGGGTGAATTGAGTCTTAAATAAATCATGGGAGAAAGCCTATATTTATTCTGACGCACTGTAAAATTACTCACCCCTGAATAAAATTTTGTGATAAAATATTGTATCTTCTAATCTTTAGTTTAATTCGTTAAAGTAAACACGATCATCATAGATTCACAATAAAGTCGATAGAATGCAGAGTAATAAGCAAAAGAGTAACGTCTTGAAATCAGTGGGTGATGTAGTTTCCTGATAAGCGGATGTTAACACGTACTTTCTACTTACCTTAAGCAATAAGTGGTTTGCAGGATACTATATGCAAGTAGAATATTCCGATGAAAAGTGTGAGGCAATGTAGAGGCGAATCGCGACCGTATCTAACGTAAGAAAGTTTTAATTTCGGACTCTCAATTTCCTGAATGTTTCGTGCAATTTGTGTGCTTCTGTTGTTTGGTTGATTTAGTTGCTGCCCCCCTCATTTACCCGGATTTATTTCAATAAGCCTGGTTACGCCAACATGATTTGTTTCACAGTAGGACGCAAACAGATAAAAACAAAAGTAGTCTTCGGAATTACACTCATTAACTTTCAATTGCAAATACTGCGGATCTGCGAACCTGCAAAGTGCTGACAGCCCAAATATCTCCAGCATTTTTGCAAGGAACCTTGCTAATTTCCGTTATTCCAATGCAGGGAAAAGGTAAGTTGCCGCGAAGAACTGCGGCTCGATGGATTTATCTGATGGCAGTATCTAGGGAAGGGGAAGAAAAATTCTGCAAAGTTTACTTAAACCTAAGAGTTCACGTCGCTTACGTGTCTCTTAAGCTTGCGCATTCACCCAAGTAGGGCAACAAGCTGCCGTAGCTAAACCTTCCGAAAATTTCGAAGTAGACATATGCTGTATCCCCGATACGCTCATACAGCATCTCACTTTCGCGATCAATGTTCACTCACTCACTAGCCTTACCTTTCGCCTCATCAGTAATCCAATTCCGAGGGCTCGTGATGAAGCTGGAGTCGGGATCGCTGTGACTATGTGGCTGGAGTGTACACACTGACTAGATCTTAATCAGGAGCCATTTGTATGCAGTTCCGTCGAGCTGTTTTACGTGTCAGAAACGGTCGATTGAAGGTTTGCCGTCTGTTCATCGCCTTATAGTGAGCGCCAACTAGCTGCAGCTCTCCTAATGTCAAAGGCCTGTTTAAACAGGAGCTACTCGGTGCGCGTTCAACAGACGTTCAACGGTCGTTGCTGATGATTTCAACACCCAACTTAGGGGATATAAAACGGCGTATCGAGGGCTCTTTTTCCTTCCCGGCGGGTCGGATCGACAAAACAGTTTATCTCACCTTGGTTTGTTCTCACCACCAGATGTTTCTAGCGAACGCCAATTTGTCATAAAATGCTACACCCCATCCGGTTTCATAAAGTATTGAAAGTCAGCTGTATTTCATTGGCCTATCGAATAGATCACATGCCTACTCTCTAGCCAGTAAACTGTATCTAGACATGTATGAGATATACGCATGCGGATGCAACGTAAATATCTGGATGAAACCAACGGGAATTATGACAGATGGATTAAGCTACGTAGTGTAAAAATCCCTATAGTGTAAAAGAATGCTCAAGAAAACTAACATCTTTTAGTTGGTTGACAACTGTTGGTAAGTTTTCTGAATCGAAACTGAACTACGAAGTAGCTTGTAATGCGGCTGCAATAAATAATAACTGGGAGTATTAAACGAATGAGTGTAAAGATTTATTCTGGAAGTGTGCGACTGGTTTCGTGGATATTGGCGCCCGTCAAGTATGCATTCGCGGTACTATTTTGTCTAAACTTCCTCAGGCTTGTTTAGTTGAAATATTTAGTTTCGCAATCATTTTTGTGGTCGTTTTTAGTCGTTATTGTACTTATTAGTCTCAAATGACTTTTTGGAATTTCAGCAAAACCTATTTTTAGCTTCCAGTCAGAGTTTCGAATGTGTCCTGGCTTCAAAAGTCGAAACTTTCAGGTTTTGTCCTCTTTCGGACTCCTTGATTTGTTGCACCACTACAAACTTTCGACGAAAGAATGATGACCTGATGCGAATCATTAGTTTTCAGCCATAAACAACGGGTAAAAACTGCAATAAGAATCTTTAAACTTTAACCACAATTGTTACTATTATCAGCATGGGGCTATTGCCAGGTGGAAGTGGCAGAAGAAAGGAGCCAACAGAAGATGGCATCTGCCCTGCGTGTGACCGCACAAACAACGCCGTTTGGAATAATCAGCGCATCAGTGGGTGGTGTGCAGTATCGAGCAGTCTTATAATCTGGGGTGTTAAGTGTAACTAGATGACTTTATTATCAAAGCAGACAGGTAAGGGGCATCTGCGGAAGTTCACCGACGTGTTCGAACAGTCCCACCTAATCTGATTCTCCTTCGCTTAGGCGAATGGCTGGACACCCGCGTTTCGTTAATTTGCTTACGATGGCGTATTCAAATCTGGGCCTTGGGAAACATCAATGTCATTTGTACCAAACAAATAGATTCATCGCATTTTGATATTTATGGTGTGGATAGTTGATTTAGGATTTTTGGTCCCGTTAATTAATCGCAACCCATAAACATCAGCTATCCATTTCTCTCCGGTGAACATCTACGCACATATGCATTCGAAGACACTGGATACTGGTATGATTCTCAGAAAAATCCAGAAGAGAAACTCTGGCCAAACGGGTTATCAATTGCTTAGTTCTAATAAATTAAGTTATTTTTGCAAAAGTAAAAGAGTTGCTTGAATCTGTACGTGTCACACCACTGATCTTGGTGTTCACGAGCAGAGACGAAATTGATGAACACTATGCTGTGAAATACACGTAGGGGACCTTGACTAACTTGTTTTGGGAATGGCCCTCAAGATGGAGATTATATGCGTGAACTGCTTCAATCATTGCCAGTTTTTGACCCAGTTTAATGGGATTCGTTTTGAAAATCTCCGTAGAGAATGAATGATGGAACCTCAGATCTGAACAGAGGCCTAAGGTTTTTGGAACACCGAATGAAGTGGTTGCAAGCGGAGGTTGAGATTTTCTAATTTTCGGACTAGATGAAAAGTCCAGTATGGTCACCTATCACTAACTTGGAACCGTTGACACATAATTGAAGACTTCGTAAGTATGTACCGTTCTAATGGCCTCCACAGACAGTGCTCGTGCTACTCCGATGAGATGCAAACTTATATACTATATATACATATATACATATATTATGCAGCGGCTTGAAAACAACTGTAATGCAAATGCAACAGTATGAAAATAGAATTAAACAGGTGGATAAAAACGGGGCGAAGTGATAAGCCACGATAAACCAATTACTTTTATGTTTACACTATACATATTTCGGGATTTTTGGTTCGTTTCATTTATTTAAAGGGATGAGCTCAACAGGCAAACCATACAGCATTCGCATCACTGACTTCAGCTCAGAGCCCTAACTTGCAGAATCTCAGATCAACAACAATTCTCATCGCTTGAACCCCATCCGAAATGGCGGGAACCACCAACCGATGACAAAAACCAAAACTCACAATTCATGCCTTCACACCAAGTCATATTCTCGCCGCCGCGTCGCTTCTTCTAGCCTTTCCCTGGACTTTAGTCGAATTTTTCGTATCAGAATGTTTGCGTCCGTGGGTTGCATAGATTTCCACGCTTTCATCCAGTCCTCCGTTTAATTCTCTCTCTGATGTCAGTAGCAGTACGGTGGATGCATCTATTCTTTCTCCCCACGTAGTCCGTGAAGGGTTAGCGCTCAAGGCGAATAAAACAGTGGAAATAATACATGTGACTGATCACAAACCTGGGGTGGCGAACATTCTGGATGAAAAGAGATCATAGGCGGCGATGCTGTCATTGAACTGCAGCACAAATAGATGAATTTCTTTTTGAAACATCTAAACTGGTTTTCGCTCAACTTTGTTGATGCTTGTGAAGATAGCGTTGCGTTGTGCCAATGAAACTGATCTTTGTTTCAGGTTGGCTATTCAAGGGCTGACTGAGACATCACCGTCAGCATGACTACTTTTGGC
The DNA here is from genome assembly GCA_008360955.1 of Fasciolopsis buskii. Lineage (NCBI taxonomy): Eukaryota > Metazoa > Platyhelminthes > Trematoda > Plagiorchiida > Fasciolidae > Fasciolopsis > Fasciolopsis buskii. Next base: position 53,101 of record LUCM01007043.1, read on the forward strand.
AAAGCAATAGGTAGCAAACAGTGTTTTTTAACTAGGTGAACGAAGGTGACGACTGGAAACGTTTGCATTGAACGCGATGTAAAAGAAGTGAGAAGGAAATCCGTTTAGATCCATTGGGCGCTACGTAGACTAGACTAAATATTCCTAAACTAAAATACGTCAATTCCACTTACATTTTGCACTTCCCTTATTCCTTTATGATTTTCAGTTAATAGCTCGTGTCATCTGCCTGGTTAATAGCAGAAGAGATACGGTTATACCGCATCGTGACTAGATTTTATTCCCTGTAAATAATCAATACTCGCCGTAGTTTTCTGATCGTTTAGAGCATTCCTCCATCCACTAGCAGTTTAAACACTTCAGGATCAGCATGCACGGAAAATCCGTCAAATCCCACAACTGGACTAAGCTAACAAAGGTTTGAGTCGCCGTCGTTTGTGCTGGGCCTTTTTTCAAGTTCGAATGCTATTAGCATACCATCCTGATGACTAAAACATGACTGACAATTCTAGTCAATGAGTTTCAGTGCCGCTTTGGTTAATAACACGTCACAAATGAGCAGTGAAAAATCACAAACCATTACAAAAAAGAACAGCATGATATTTTGCGACAACCTGCTTGCTGTCAGTTGGCACTCAATGCATTTAGCATATGGGGACATTGAATTTATGGCATTCATTCATGTAAATGTTCAAGAGAATGGTTCTAAATGGAGTGACCCAAGAGCCAGCTATTTCCAGAGTGGAAAGATCCTGGTGCTTGAAGAGGAAAGCTGCAAGTACATATCACTCACTGCTGATTACATTATTCATTTGGTACTTCTCTTTTGGCAGCGACCTCTTTCCAAGAATTGATTTACACCGTGGTTTTATGAACCAGGTAATTAAAAATCGAAAAAGTAAGAAGAAATAATGAATTCAGTGACCCGGTAAACACGAAAAAATGCACGGGCCCTTGGCATAATTCATGTCAAATGGAATTACAGCTGCTCCACTAAGGACAAAAACAGATACCCGATGTGGACGAAAACAGCACAAAATGGACTAAAGTTGGACGCGCAAAGAGACAAAGACAAAGAGACAAAAACGGTAGAAAGTTGACCCAATGGAACTCGACTTGGACACTCTGAGTGGGCAACATGGCTGCAAATGGTTCAGTACGTCTTACCCAATGTTAGTTTATCCACTTTGCTTGATCTGCACCATCATTAACCATTAATTAAACAGCATTGCGTCGAATGTTCTAAGGTAGAGGATGTAACTCGTCTGATTTGGTATCCCTTCACAGCAATCCTGTCGGTTCCTTTATCACCACATTGTAATATCAGTGGTTCTACTCCAACAGATGCCTGCTGTCAGAAGTCTCTACCAACTTCCCTTTCGGCATTAGACGCCCAAGAATTTATTGTTTATGCATAGCATGCCACAATGTTTCCTATTGGTGACAGAATGGTCATCATCATACTGGTGTTCTGGAGCTCATGCATTAGGTCAACAAAGGTTCCACTGGGTTGCTTGCTCACATCTTTGTAGAGTAGCTACTTATAAGAGCATGGAATCATTGTCTTCATTCATTTTGAACTCACGTTCTCTGAGAAGCAGGTAACCCAAATTCAGGTGAAAAGTTTCAGTTCTTGCTGAAAGAACGTGAGGCCAACATTTTAGACCAACCAATCAAAACTCGACTATCCAGGCACTTCACACAAAAACCCCTCATGTCATAAGACCAAAGGTTGCATGATTAATAAGAGCCAGCATGTTGATCATACTTGGATAATGCTGACAGCTAAGGAACTTACAGCTGCTTTGAATCCGTCACAAAACGTATGCTCTAAGTGGTCGAAGTGGCTTATGCCTATTTACTCACGAGAATACCAACCCTCAGTAAGATTCTATGTGTATTCGTGTGTTAAATCAAACTGTATCTGGCAGTACACATATGAATAAATAGCCTCCTTAGTTAGGTGTCGATAAACAGATGAAAGTATTCAAGTGCCTTTCAAAAAGCACTGAGCAAATGGTTCAAAATATGACGTCTCCCATAAGGTGAAAGAATCAAATAATTAACGTTGCAAGATCCGTTTGGGATGAAATATTGAACCTCCCCATGAAACACGTTTGAGCTCAAGGACAACAAGACAAAGACTAAATTACTCATATATGGGATGCCCTGACCAAAAGCAGCGAAAATCTCAAAACATGCTTTCAGCTTTTTCTTTGTTTGTTGACGTTCCCCGCTCACTCAATCCTGATCCTTTTTTCTGTTCTTCTGCCGCTGTAAATGCTGGGATTCACGTAACCCATTTTTCAGTCGACTTATTTTCAGCTTACTTTCTACAGTGGGTTCGAGTTCCAAGATTGTTTCCTGCTAATTTACACTCAACCTCGAAGAGAGCTACCCCCTGTCAACACGGAATCAATTCACAGTAGTATCCGTCCTTTAAACGGCAGTAATTAGGATAGAGTTGGTCGTTTGCCTCTTTCTCCTTCATTTAATACAGGGAAATAAAATTTATTACAGAATTTGGGTAATTTGTCTTTGCAAGTGAATTAGTCTTAACGGCAAACCGGCGAATGGTGGAGAACCTATAAAAGGTGATTTGTCACTCGGCATGACATTATGGTCCGTACTTATTTTTAAAGCGATTTTGCACGGACCTCTTTAGTGAAAAATGTTTTCTGAGGAAACCATATACTAGAAGAAATCCGCTTACTGACGATAGTCAGTCTGCAGTAAATTTTGATTTGATTCGGGAACAAGTGGGGAGCAACAAATTATAGTTTGGTACAGAAGATTATCCATCATGCTACTTCAGTGCTTTCCTCATCACTAAAGAACCCGGAAAGCGCTGCTAGGGATCACCAACAGTGCATTTCAATCTCGTTCGAAATGGGGCTCTAAGCTAGGACGAACGCTTTTGGATCGAGTGCGACTAGTTGCTGGAACTCATCACTTGTTAAAGTACCTGCTAATCACAAATTCAGATAATCATGTACATCAGGCGCAAAGGAGTGGACTCTCACGGAAAGGTGACTTACCTGCAGGTAACCCAAGTCTGACAATAGCTTTGGTAACAATATGCAGAGCTCAGCCACATAATCGGTGTTAGTGGCAGAAGATTATGTCACGAAATCCAAATGGATAGGTTGTAATGAATGGCTTATGTATACGAACAAGATGAAGATATGCTGAGTTCAGTGGTAAATAAAATAGGTGCCGGCAGCTGATTCACCTCTAAAATAACTCGCCTTACATATTTAAGCAGAAGGGGTGTCATACTGTTCACATGATTGGAAGTAATAATATTATAGCCAATCCAAAATGCTTATATGAAAACAAAACTGAGACATCAATCCTGTGCAGGAAAGTCGACAAAAAATGAATGTGCCATTCCAGTCGACATTTCTATGAGCAAAGAGTGTTTCTTAATATCGACATACATAGTCTGACATGACCTTCGCTGAAGTGGAAATGAAGATGCAATCACGATAATGATTATCTCTTTGGCGGAGATTTTTCACATTTCGTCATGGTTTGCACTGGGTTTTGAAGAAATGACAGAGAATTGCATACCGTTTGAGGAATTTGGGAGCCCTTCTTCATATTCCTTTCAAAAATAATACCAAAATCATTTTAGGGAATCCTTACTGTGCTTTCCGTTCAACTCAGACAGAACAATTAATTAAAGGTTCTGTGTGACTGGCGATGGATTCGGATGTAACTTCGCGGTTTCAGCTCTATTTATAATAAAGTGTAACTTGTGAGGATTGTCTCGTCATATAAAAGTCACATTGATCATATATATAGACCACTGATGAGATTTGGAAATCTTATTCCAGTTTGGGAAACTTTGACCCTCCTCCGAACGTGTAAATTAAGGATGCGAATTAAACACATCGTATTAAACACATGTTTTCAACAGTCACAGCTTACATTTGCTTAAATCCGTCACTTCCTTTCGAGAATCCGTTTGAACTTTGTCATTTCCACCGACTATTAGCAAGCGCAAAATTGCGTCTTGCTTAAATGTTGTGGACACTAATTTTGTGAGCCATCTAGAGAAAAAGGCGGTGGTCAAATCATGAACAGATCTTGAAATGACGAATTCCCAAGTTCACTAGTTATAAAATTATAAAACGCTTAAATTTTCTGAGTACTATTTCCACCAGTTCATGTGTCTGAATTAACCGGAGTTTCGTATATTTCTGGAAGCTGTTCTGCTGCTCCATCTGGTTTTAAATGAAGAAATGGTTTAAACAAATACTACGCAACAACATGCTCGTAAAAAAGGAAGCTTACCTGTTGAACGAGAGTAAGATACACGATAAACCTTATTTTTCAAAGAAATAGGCCCACTAATTGTCCTACGACGAGAATTCTCAGGATGAGTATTAGAAAGACGGCAAGAAAACTAATCAATCATTCTGGATCGATAAGCGGTAATACAGACCGGTTAATATATGTGAAATGAAATCTGTTGCTGCAGAGAACCATTATAGTCATCAAGATTAAGGCAAAATCAAATCACATCAGTCACTCAAAGAATATGGGCAAAAAAGTGTCGCTTCGTCTACACAAACATTTTATCTGATATTATGCTCAAAGCGGTTTGACTGAAAATAAGACGTTCATCGAAGTCGTCCAAGACCTGTTGCTAGGTTGAACGGGGATGAGTTTATCAGTTTGGTCTTACAATCCCTAAAACCTTTGAATCAGAAAAAGTTAAGTTCAACTGCTTGAAAGGCGATGGTCATGGAAAATGAAATTTCAACAGTTCTCAAATGAGTAAAAGAGTTTCGCATTGCGATACCGCTTTACTGTTCTGTTGATGAGGTTCAGTTTTCCTTATTTTTTGGATTCGAACAGTTTTCGGTTTATATGATATAAGTAATCAGTTTTCAAGCACTAAAGATATATTTTCGTTTTCTTATGCGAACAATAATCAAAAGTAAAAGCTCGCTTACTCAGAATTTATTGGTTAGCTTTTATGACTTTCACATGGTATGTTTGTGTGGGTCTTTGGCTTCAGGCATGTTACAATGAGAGAAAAACTCGCACACTTGCAGAATGTACTAAAACGCAAACTTTTTAAAGTTCTGTCTTATTATCAAAGTTAAAATGTTTTGAACAGAAGAATGCACCAAAGTCCATAGTCCAATGTTGGTTTCACTGTACTGCCTGGAATAAAGTGAGCCGAGTTTTAATTTTTTTATATTAAATGATGGTGAATCAGTAGATAAATAAATTGTATACGGACTATTATCTGTGAGAGGCTGCTAAAACTTGCGGTTTGTGAACTACTTAGTTTGAGTCACTTATTGTCATTCAATTACAACAAAATACATTTGGTGGAAAGAAGCGAAAACCTGCGGAAAAGGCCGATTTGTAAAAGAATTTCAGCAGTTTAATACAACTCGTTTAAAAGCAAATGAGATGAAGTTTTTTAGCGGTCCTGTTACTTGAGTTAGATGTCAAGAACTAAGAGTCAGATATCGAAGCAAGGTTAATTATCCTTAAGTACAGCTCAGCGGTCAGGTTTTCTCATCAGTAGAGAAATAAAATTGCAAAACTGTCCGGAAAATAAGCCATCATATGACTCAATTTGCCATAAAAAGTTGAGTGCTCGAAACAGACTGTGTATGAAATCAAGTCAAAAACAAACGGGTTTGGATTTATGCCTACCTAAGGGATTAGTCCATGGTGATTAACTGAAGTATACTTATAAAACTACTAGTTAAACAAAGGTTCAATAATGAGCATTTGAAATGACGAGCAACTTAGTCACGTTTTTATAACAACTCATATATATTAGAATATATATTAGAATTTAAGAAAATTCCATTTCTAGGAGACAGAACCCATTTTCAGCGTCTGCAGCTATCCGTGGTTGAGGCGCATCTCTAAAAAATCATAGCAATGCAGGTTTTCCCATCATTCTTGCGGCTTTTCTAATCGCCGTTCGTCGTCACCTTAAAGATCTCTATCCCTGTAGCGTTCACGCTGCTATGTTCTTTCTGCTGTTGTTTTGAGCCATCCTGAACTCAAGACCGATCTGATCTCTGATTTTTTTAGTTAGTCTTACAAATTCCCGATGCAGTTCCAGCTATGTCCATTTTCATCTACATCAGGGGATCATAAGGGATATGGGTGAACTTTGATTGCAAAGTACACATGAAGCTTACACAAAACGTGTGATCTCTGAGCTTGAGATCCGTTGTCCCACTGGTCACAAGTAATGCTTTACAACCCCGATAGTTACGTCCGTATATCAATGCCGGAATGGGTTGGGTAGAAATTAACACTGAATTCTCCAGGAAAGGCGGATTTAAAAAGCTGAAGAGTTTAGTCTACCATTAACTAGAAATGGAGTGCACAGTCACTAGGGCGTATTAGGCTTTTGGGGATGATTGGACGCATGAATGGTCTTGCAATCAACAGATCTTAGAGAAGAATAACAGAATCCCAATTAGTCTCGTTTGCATTCAATATTAACAGCTAACCCAAAGAGGCTGAGATACGTAACACATATTTATGTCGATGCTGTCTTATTCTGAAGGGGCACTTCAAAAATATCATATCAGTGAGACTGAAATACTTCCAGAATCAAGTCATATACTCTCGCGTTTCAGGTTAGTCGTTCGCAAGAAACTCAAAAGCTGATTTGATTGCAAGTCTAATGCTTCTGAAGAAGTGCAACCTTGCTAAGATCCGCTATTACTATGACTGTGCAAAAACCATACGGATCTTATCTAACTCAATCCAAGACAAATAAAACCGACAGACATTCTTTTGAATTAAAATGTACCAAACTTATGCACAGACCAGGGGAATATGTATCATTAGACTAGCCTATGAAACCGACCGGGGACGAATGAGTGGAATTTTGATTACACTCTCTCGAACAAACTAATCGCTTGTCCAGATTATGCTGTCAAGGGAGACATGGCATTTGTTCTTCACTGCCATATCTGAAATGCAGGCGGTCACACTCTTCTCAAACTTAGTGCGAACATAATAAAAAGAACTAAGCGAAAACCAATGTCGGCGCATAGAAGGCAACCACAGAAAAAACTAATGATATACGCAGTTTCGAACATATGAAGTAAACAATTTGCTTCAGTCGCTGCCAGGCAGGTAGTGTATATCTGGTGGATCACGATAAGTACTGCCTCATTTTACTTAATAAAGATGTTTACTTGGTCCGATGCTACAACGGAACATGGAAATTCCCAGGAATATCTGGACACTGAGATCCCTTTCTTAGATATCACAGTCACTAATCAAACATGTTGGTAACTGAAGCACGTTGGAGCAACCGGATCGTTGATAACAAGTTTCACTCTACTAGACACAATGATTAGTGCCTGATTTAGCGGATATTTTTCTTTTTTCTCCCTCAATGGATATTTATTTCGAAGGATGCCACCAGGCTGCAACCCTAAAACTCCATCATCCCTGTTGGATGGGGACTTGATCGAGCCAATCGGCAGACTAATCTTCAAATGTGTTAGTCATTACCGAGGTAGCCCGTTATAACGAAGAAAACTTGTCTCTTTTCAAGTGGGAAACCTTTGTGCTTTCGGATGTAACGTCTTCATAAACGCAACTGATTCACTATGGACCGGCATAACATTATCAGTAAATAGTTAACGCGTTCGTGCAGTGACCACCAATCCCCATGCAGTCTATGCATGAATCTATACAAAAGTAAATGAAAACTGTAAAACCTCCAAAATTGTTTTCGTCAATGAATTTTTCCTGTGTCTAGTTCATATATTTGTTACTTTAGCACAATTGTTTTTCTTATAAACCTGGCTTTTGACATAGTTTGTTTTGAAAAATTAATGTGAGTGGTTAATGCAAGCCAATTTTATTGCCAACAAACTGAAATGTACCTTTGATATATTCACTGGTGTACGAATGCTTTCCTGAATTGAAAGAGAAAAAGCGATTTAACCGTTGATTTTATTTTAATTTTTCACCTATATCATGTTTTCGTCTTCAACATCCACAAATTTTTCGTGTTCGACTGTTTTGAAATAACAGGAATTTTAACTCACGAAAATGTGAATTGAATTTCTTTTTCTTAGAAGTGTGTTTCGCTTTCTCAAGTCCCTTTACTTTGGTTGCTATTGTTGTAGTAACCCCTGCATAAGGGTAAAAATTAGCGAGCTTTGATAAATAGATTTCCACGGAATTTAAGATGTGTTCATGTGCATGAATGTTTTTTTGATATCATTTTTCGGTATATTTGCAGGAGGTGGTAGACGAAAGTGGTGACTGAAAGTGCTATTAGTGGAAGTATCATCGGTGACAATGACATCGGTGGTTTTTATGGCAATAGTCATATTGGTGACAGTGACCACGACAACAAAATGAACAAAGATTCTAGGAGACACATAATTCCCTTCATAGTTACTGCCACCCATCAGCCATGCACACCTGGCAGAATGCCCTGAGCTCATTATCTCTCATGGGCACCTTGAAGGTCTACTGCCAGTGAAACATTTACGTGAATGCAGCAGCGCAAATGATTATCACTTTGGAATCATAACTGGCACCCTGGCGGATCCCAGATTAGGCTCTTACATCTTCTTCAGTCATCGGGCTCGGAGAAGCCTCGTCTTCTTTAAGCAAGACAAAATAATGATCAATAGAGTTGAGGCTAAAGGTCATATTTATGCCAGGGAAGAAAGTGCTCATTGGCCCATTACAGTGATGTTGTTTCAGTTCAATTCCTTTAGTGGGTTTATTTTCTGCGTCATGCAACACACGTTTATTTGATAAGGGTTATTTCGTTAAAAATCATGAATTGGTCACCTATCACAAAGTTTGCTATTAAACTTAGTTTAACTAAGAATTGTTGCTTAAATAAAGTGGCAATTTTCTTATACTTACACTTCTCTCCTATACTAATAAATTAAAGGGATCTGCAAGGAGAGGCTAATAAACTTCCAATATTCCATTTACGGTAAGCATTACATTTAAGGAGAACTTATGGTCTAACCTTCAGATTTCTTCTCGGGCGATTTTTCGGGGGCCTCTGTTGCTGGCTGAGCACCTTTTGCGAATGTGAGATTGAATTCTTGTAGGCAGTTTACTGAAAATATAAACAGAAACTTAAGAGGACCGTTGCAAAGGTCGCGGCGGTTGAATTGAACACCCAATCACAGTATTTGAACTAGGGGCTAGTTAGGTGAAATAAGGTAGTTCAGTGAACTGAAGATCCTTAATTATCGTCACAACTGCGTAACCAGATGAGCCCTTGGAAAGGCAATATATATTGCGAATTAAAAACCTGGCCAAATAATAGATGGATGCCATGCAACTGTATCGGAACCAAGGTTGATTGGCAATGTATTGATATATAGCACCTTATGAAATGTATTTTCCAGTAACCATTTATTTTGTGCTTCTAATGAACAACGAAAGTTCACACACTGATGTAGCACAAAAGAACACCACCAATGGCTACTGTGTCATGCAGGAGATAGTGTTGCTTTGAGCGGTAAATACCAAAGCAGTTTAAAAATGATTAACTTACACATATCCAGCTTTCGACTTTCATTAATTTGTGATAGACCTCGCATTGCTGCATCTATTGATGGGTCTAACTGTTCAGGTGATACGGTCGTAGTATCAACTAGACGAAAGAGAAACAGATAAAAGTTAATTTAACTCCTCCATTTGGCTAATCGATTGTCGATTTAGTATGGATTTTTCGCATTGTGCCATCGCGATTTCTGACAATACAGATTTTGGTTAACTTTTCAGTGCAGTCAAAAGAATTCATGTTCCTATCTGTTTTCAAACCCAGTCTAAAGACAATATTTTTCACAAATTAGGGTCGCTTTTACAACAAGCCGTAGAAAATTTATATTAATACAAAGTAAACTCTTGATTACAAGTGAAGTATGATGTTTCCTTTAAGAGTAACATTGTAACTGAAGATAATTTGGCATTACTTTTGAATCAGCATGATTGCAGAATGCCCATTTTAATGCTCAAAACATTTAAAAATAGTGTGTCTACTGAATATAAAGAAAGGAATCGAAAATGACGATGTTTGCCCTCCTTTATGGGGCAAATAAACGCAATAAGGACATTACCGGAAAAAAGGTAACAAAAAAGCGCATCTTATCACGTTCCAAAGAAATAAGATGGCATCAAATCGGCGTTGCCAATAGAGACAAGAGTTAGTTGGCCCACGATCTCTACGAGTGGCCTATCTCAAAGTAAATTTCGCATGGGTGCACATAGTAAATTTTGTCAATCATCAGCAGCAAACGACGATTTATTGCAATCTCCATCAATAACGCTGGTTTTGGACCTCTTCTGACTTTAAAATATATGTAATTTGATCATATTTTATGTGGAAAAATGAAATCACTCAATTGACAAACTTGCAATTACTTACTTTTTCAGCCTACTTTTTCATACTTAGGTTCCCTTTCGATTTCAGATGTTTCAGAATGTTCTATAACTTGTCTACAGAATGAATTTCTCCGGTTGCTTCCGTACTGGATAGATGGTTGCCGAGTAGCGTTGTCACTTCGAGCCTACATCGTCAACCTCCGCTTGTGCCAGTCTGTTAAACAATCTTTAGTGATTTATGGTTTCCTTGACGTCGAAGTATGTTAGTCACGGCAACCGTGGTTGACGGTCTTCTTATTCTTTTCTGCCGGTGGTTTGATTGAAGGACAACAGGTATCACTTTAGGGGAAGGACTGTTATTTGTATATGAAATAATGACCCTTGTTCTGTCCTCCATATTTACTCTACTCTGAAATTCACAGAAGTTAAGCAAATAATTCAAATTGTACTAATGGTCACGTGCATTCAGTATGTTGTCTGACTTTGTTCCCTCTTACTGGTCATCAGTGTGACACTTAGAGGACTCAGGTCGATGAAAGCAGTTGCAACCTGACTGGGTTTACCGTACGCTAGTCTCGGAAATGAATGATATTTCGTAGTTTACAAACCCCCTGACGTTAATATGCTGAACAGACCACTGAATCAGGTGCGGTTTATTGAATCAGGCACAGAAAATACAACCCCGGTAGTCCTGAAAAATACTCCCATTTTTCAGTAATTTCATAAATGTCCGTATGCAGCAACGACGGAATGAGTTAGCCCCAGTGTATTTTTTCTTATAGTATTTGGTGTGCAGTTATTCGCTTATTCGACGCAATTCCACATGAGTTTGTAACCTGAACCATAATGGAAAAAAGTGAAATAAGGATTCACCCCAAACGCAATTTCTATTACATTAATTCCCCCACATGTGAATATGATTAAAATGCAAATTATTCTCACCATCACCAGTAAGTTTGACCATAAATGTCCGAAGCATGAAAATATGGTCACCAATGCGATCATATTGTCAATTTGGATAGACTTGTACATAAAATACACACGTATATAAATGCACAAAATTCACCAAACAGCGTCAGCAACTGCAAAACATATAAGGCGAAGAATCTTTGCATACAACTCGTACATGAAAATCCTTATGAGTTCTGTTGCGCAAATGATAATACAAATCGAAGGACCTGCCACAGGACCGTGCTCACCTTTAGTCGAGATACATGCCATCACTAATAATAAAAGAATCACCGTGTGCATAACTGATTCTATAAAATGCCGGGTTGCGAATCACACTTTCCGCGAAAAAACGGTATATTTGAATGTGGCGCATTGACGAATTACAGTACAAAATCACCTAATTGGTAATTCGTTGTGCATGATCAGACACACGGGTCCACAAATAACTATATAACGATTTTCTGAAATTTAGAACAACTAATATGAGGTGTCATTCGGAATAAATCCATTAAACCCGTCTAATTTTCTCTAATGCGTTTTCACTAGTGGTGACGGTCATAGTGATAATGATGGCGGTCAGAATTGAATCGCATCGAAAACAAACTGAAAAAAATGGCCGGTAAGATGACATCGTCACATTACGATACGGTGAAATCATAATTGGAATAGTTGTCCTTGTATTGAAAGACTGGTCTCCTGATTGCAAATCCAAATGATATTACAAAAAAATGAATAGCTTGATGAGAGAGAAGAATTGTCCGAATTCGGTTAAGTTCGAAAATTTCAATAAAGTATTGTAGGTAAAAAGAGCATACTGAAACAGGAAAACGGTCGAAAAAGAAAAACAAAAAAATGTCATACAAGAAAATAAATGGAATAAATAAAACGAAAAAACAAATAAGAAGTTAAGATTAAGTAAAAACTGACAATAAGAATTTGGGGAAGAGGACAGAGATAAAAAAAAAATATTAAAGATTTTAGCAGTAGGAGATTGAATGTTTTCATGAAATAATTCATTCACCATGTGATATGATCGCTGAACTGACGATGAAGAAACGATCGAAGCAGTGTTCAGGTGTTTGATCGTTGTTAGGAATGATGAGCTGTGCATATGGACCGCGTCCGAACTGGGACGCGAACCCGGGACGAACGATTCGGAGTCGAACGCCTTAGCCATTACGCTACCGGACAGGCTGTGAACGGTTTGTTCAACTTCAATACACATGACCATGTTGCACATATCCGTGACTGATTTGCACGCTCACTCACCGCTAACTCAAAGCAATCGACCTCTACTCATAGATCACTTCTGTGCAGGTAGCCTAAGTACGACGAACAAGAGCTTTGGATATGACCTACACAGCTTGATTACTTGGTACATTTTGGTAGTAGGAGATTGAATGTTTTCATGAAATAATTCATTCACCATGTGATATGATCGCTCAACTTACGACACAAATCGATATTTTCTTTGTACATCTGTTTCTTCTTTCTTCTTTACCAACAATATCTTTGGAATTGTGTCACTTCTCTATGCATCATGGTCAATTTTTTTATTTGAATCAAATGTTTCTCTCGTGCTCGGTATCGTAATGCCTAATGCGTTCCACTGAAAATCGTTCGTCCCGGGTTCGCCTCCTTTTTCTTGGCCGGTGCATTTTCACTTCCTGTGATTCTTTTCACGGATGTTACAGCTTTACACTGCTTCCTTCATTTCTCTATGGTGAGTTGAGCGTTGATGTCACAAGATGAATTATTTCATGAAACCCGTTTTTCTTTGAAGGCTGAAGATTCTATTTATTGTGAAGTGTTTTTTTAAAGGCCCGTGACTTTTTGCCGTTCGTTGAACCTTCTGTATCACGCCGAATATGACCACCCTATCAATGGTCAATTAAGGCCCACTGTTCAGTAGATTTTACGTGCCACGTAAACAAATCACCTCAGGTGATGTTAGATCAGTTAGGTTAATGATTATCCCATTTGTTCTGATGTCAGGAATCCTATAACATCATGGGTTCTGCAAGCAACAAGATTCCCTGTATTGGCACCTATGGATCTAGAACACTTGAGTCGGCTACGCTCTTCATTGCCGATCAGCAGTCGAGCAGCGAAAACAAGCCAGTGGCTGAGCTCATAACAATAAATCTGAGCTTGCACCTCAACATGGAGTTCACATTGAACCGATTTCTGTTTATCCTCTAGGAATGAATCATGAATTCATCATTATTCACAACAAAAGACGGAGCAATTAAATTTGAAACGTTCGCCATAGAGTAATTTTTCTAAACCAAAATAACCTGTCTTCAGATGATGGACATTTGCATTCTACCATGATAGTTACATTGAAAGAGAGACAACAACCAAAGATTCTCCTGAGCTCACGTGTCTCAGATCAACTCAGAGAAGGCCATGGTACTTGGTTACAATGTCCCTTCCATCACTGTACACTTGTAGGAGTTGGTAAGTAATTTTCATATTGCTATGTACCGTCTAGTTCTCCCAAAATCCTCAAGAGGATTTTTCTCCCCTTTGCTTCCGTCAATAACAAGCAAACGTTTACCAATTTTTCATGGATAATGTCACGACAACCAAAGGGCTGTCAGGTGGGGAAGTTGACCGAGAGTGGAAAGATTCGAATCCGCGAACTTCGAGTTCAAAAGCCGGAACCATCCCCGGCAGTAAAATTATGAGTTTCATACAAACTTTATAGCCTTGTGTGATCTGCTTAAATTAAGCAGGCAATTAATCACTGATGGAGGCTCGTTCACATTCGCAAAGAAGATCCTCGGTCTCAGAGTCGAAAATTGCAAAATGCCACTCGTTAAATAACAAAACTAAAAGGCTGACTACAAGCTGCATTCCTCAACTTAGGCGAAGACATCAAAGTACTTGAGGATTTTAACAGTTTAGTATTGAACACTGCTAATGCCAAGGGACGTCAAACTATTGAAACTGGCCTACATCACTGATATTTATTTAACATTCATCGGAAAGAAGGAAGTCAAAGACAACGAGGTTGCTCTAGCTATATCCACTTAGTTATGAACTCGTCAGCCTTCCTTCGCATAAAAACTGACACGGCCACCGTCTGTGTTTTCCTAAAACAAGGTGGCACCCTACCTGTCGCTAGCAACTGGTTGAGTGGAAGACAAAAGTAGAGAATAGTTATCCAAGTGTTTCCCTTAAAGGCAATTTGGTGCACTGCGAAAAATCCTTACTAACACTTAGCACTTCATTAGTCATGCAGCCAACGAAGCTGAGCACAACAACTTCCATCTCGGAGAGGAATCTTCGGATTGGAGAGACAAAGATATTTTGAGGACCATTACAGTCTGCTGGATGTTTATCACTATCAGGAATTCATCGAAAAGCAATATTAATATATTGGGTTTTCTGTCTTCTTTTGCAGAATATCTGTGAACAGCAGTTAGTCCTAGGCAATCTGCACTGCTCATCAAATATGACAAATCCCGTAGTTTTTCCTCTACTATTTCCGATTCTTCCGCATTACCAGAAAAAACCAAAAGCTCTACAAAAGTCAGGATTAATTTTGCTGATTTCTTCTATTGCATCTGGATATATACCGTTATGTCTAGAGGAACGTGGATGACCTTGACTGCCTAGGTGCTTTCCTCTAAACGAATAAAGAAAAACCTAAAAAGGCGTGGAATTTAATATCACGGTCGAAATGAGTCTATGGCTTACATCGGGTATTTTCCTAAATGACGGCAGAGCTCAATATTTCGGTGGACACCGTTCTTTTATCAAATGTTCTATTCACTTCTTAAGGCCAAAAGGTGGGTTGGATTCCAATAATCTTAAACTAAAATATTTTGATTTAGATAGCGTCAGTGAATAGTTTTTAAAGACGGGCTACAGAATCCTCAATAAGAAATCCGAACCTGAACTAGGATAGGCCTTGATGTCAAGGTCGCCTGGAGATGTTACCACTCGTCCACATCACTTTCTTTATAATAAAACAGGTGATATACTTTAAATTACTTGTACCCCAAAATAGGAAATGATTAGAACGAAAACTTGTATGAACTATTTTGTTTCTGCTTGACCGTGATCATTGCCTCATTTCAAATAAAACCGTTTCTTCTAAGGAGCTACCCAACTTTAGTGGAGCAATTCTCCTGCAGTTTAATTTCAGTTGCTCAAAGTTACACAACTCTTGTCTCCTTTACAACACGTCATTGCTCCCCCCTTGGTATTATCGAAGACATCATTAATTTCACCAGTGAAAGACTTTATTCTATTTTCCAAATGGTTCCTCATGCAATGCTAAAAGAAAAAACATCTAATAATTAAAAAGGGAAATGAAGTCGAGCACTTAGACGATATGTATCAAAGTTGAAGTTTCGAAATTTCATGAAGCGTGAAATTGCAATTACTTTACAATGGGGCAAAGAAAATCTATATTGAATTAGTTCAGAATAACTGAAGAAAATGCCAGGTTGCAGCGGCCCTGTAATGGTAGCGTAAATGCGACAATTCATTTTGAATATATTTCAGTATTCCTCATGGAATTGGTAGTCGTCATGCTTGGGGTTATCAGTGTCGACAAAGATGGTCTGTTGACTAATTTCACCATAGCTCTGGTTTTGGCAAAGCACCGTGAAGGTAAATGTTTTTCATGCATTTCACTGCAAATACTTAGCCAAAACACGCCATACTTCTGTTGTGACGAAAAAAATTTAACCGGGTGACCGAGTCATATCCAAATGCATTAAAATTTTCTGCGATCAGCGTACGATGAAGATGACTGATGTTCCAAAACCTGGTGGAAACATCAAGATCGCATGATCCCCATCTGATCGCAATAATGATATAGAATGACACGCAGCAAATTGACTGGGAAGGGTTCAAATTATACATTTGTATCATCAACACATCCCGCAAAACCGCAGCATTTTCATTGAATCACTACCAGAACGTTAAGAGATTTCGAGTAGTAAAAAAGCTTACCTGTCTGAGTTAACTAAATTTTTGCTCCATTGTATTTTAATAATGCCAAAACGGCGGCGTATAGCCAGTTTGGCAACTGACGAGCTACTGTCCATTGAGGTCCCTCTATAGAGCTGGAATATTGTCATAGATGGGAATCACCAATACTCCCGGTTTGATAGAAAATGTAGCTGTAAACCTTTGCAAATCTCAAGCAAAGAATAACAGATGGAGACCCTGGCAATTTCAAGTTGGATATTTTACTGGAGAAGAATTTGAACAAATATACAACCTACTTTTTAGCCCTCGAAACTGTGGTGGCATCGTATGCTGCAATTAGGTTGTCATTAGTTTTATTAGTTTGCAACCGCGATATTGGACTGGTGGTTGATTTTAACCGGTCGGCCTACTTGGCACGTTTGGCTTTACTGAAATCCCAGCTTGGCTCATCTAGCTGAAGTGCCAGTTTTTTCGGAATGGTGATGCCCATCTGGCCATCGATCATTGGATGATTTGGTGATTGATGCGCCCGTGAAGTCCTTCATCATCTCCTTTGTTTACTGCAGTGAATTTGATTTTGTCTCATGTAAGAAATCACAAGTATTTGATATTTTCCTGATTAAATGTCGCATCGTGAGGTCTGGGTTAGAAGGATTTTTTCGAGTATTAGCGGTGGAATTGCCCGGCTTGTCTTTATCCTAATGCCCAGATTTCCCATTACTTCCTTTAAAGTGCCACCCCTAAGCACATATTCAACTCTTCGTCGATAGTTTACGTAGGTCCATGGAAACAGTACACTTTGCATCCAACCTGTGCGTGCATTAGCAAACTAAGGACGGCTAATATCACTGTGGTTACACTTCTAAAGCACGCCATTGCAGACGAAAGAAATATTGTCTGTCGATGATGCAACTCGAAGATAATTAAGAAGAACAATTTCTATTAGGAAAGGAACCAATTTTAAATTAAGCGGTGTTTGCACAAACAGTGACTACAAGAAGGACAGAATATGACAATAATAGGAGATCGTCCTTCATTTCTCAAGCTTAAAAGGGAGTCTGATGTACATTGCCATTTCGACGCAGATATTCAAAAATACGCCCACTTCCCCGTCATCAGCCAGTTGTTTTGGTCAATCGATCAATGTCATGGCATCCCAATCACCGCCAGTCAACTTTCAATCACTTGACAGACCTCTTTGACCGCAAAGCCCTTGCTGAAAATGATGTTCATTATAGTTTTGTCAATAAATTACGTAGAGAATAAGGAAAATAAAACCGCCGAAGCGACTCCAAAAGTCAACTGACAGCCTATTGTCCTCGCATATTATTTTTTACTCTAGTTTACTAAATCGATCCTAGTAATAGTGAATTTCAAACAAAAAATACCACATTATAGTCTGATAAATTTTGATACTATTTGCTGATTGTGAGTGGGTGGCTAATGTTTTGTACATCGAGGCTAAAAGACTATGGGTTGACGGCAAAGAATCCTGGGTTTAGGCTGACGAACTCCCGGGGTTTTCCAAAGCTCATTGGGGAAAGTCATTGGTAAATATCAGCTACCAGTTCTGCAATTTAATTAATAATTTATTTCCTATTTCTAGCAGTCTTCCTCTACTTTGTCATTTAATGAATCCAGTTATCACAGCGGTCACATTTCATCTGCATCTGAAGCGATTGGGAGTAACTGTTCATTTCTCCATACTGACAATTAAGCAGCCCAAAGGCTACATCAGTAAAGTAATTTGAAGTATTCCATGTGGCGAAATCTTACTTGGTCAAACAAATTCATAATGTATTCACCGAGACATGGCATGTAGTTTTTCGTACTTCCAGCCTTAGATTTTTACGTTACTAATAACTTCATGACGATCTGCACATTCTTGCCATACGTCCTTTTTCTTTGTTTATACCCTATCGCTTTTATCAGCCTCAAATTAGGGATTCTGCTCTTTTTAGTGGGTGTTAAAATAGTATCAAAACTTGGTATTGTAAGTTGCTTGGCCTTGAATGCTTTTGCCCCCTGTGACAAAGTTGGTTTTCAGTTTTTTAGTTGGCTCGGCTCACCCTAAGTACAATGTTGTTTGAATTACCTTTCTGCTATCCATCAGAACGAAATTCAAAGTGGTCTTTTCTATAATGACTGAATGCCAAATTCAAGTTCCTCTTTACTGTGCACGGCGACCTTCTGAACCATCATTAATAAAAGATGATACTGAAAAGACTACTTGGCAAAAGTCTACGTCATTACCTTAAGGGTCTTTAATAAAATTTTATTTGAAAAACCTTTGTAAGCTTGTGCATCTACTGATACATTTTCGGATGGACAGTTTGCTCAGAATTCATCTCTTCGGATGAATAAAGCTGTTTTCGAAGTAAACTTTGAACAAGTTAGAAAAACTGAACGTTTCCTGCTTCCCAGTGTAGAACAAGTATGTGAATTTGAATGCTGTTTTTGATGCTATCGTGTGTCAAACCAAAAGATGTACACTTAACAAATGCAGTGTGAGTTTTTGACAATATCTATGGTTGCCGCTAGAACATTATTCTCCCATATAAATTTCGGAGTTGGCATTTTAATAAGATACACAAGTCACGCCTCAAAATATTTTGTGTGACACATATAGCTGTAGCGCAACCCACTATTGGGACATTGCAACATTCATGTTATGTATAAAGCAGTAGTCCATACAATCTCAAAAACATTAACTCTGGAGCATGAGCCCAGGGTAACACTGCCATTATCAGCTCATAAAGCGTTATAGTTGCATTGTTCAAGCGGCTTAAGGCAGTCAAATAACTGTAAGTTTCATAGCCTTGAGGACAAAATCAAAACAGAGCAGTCTGAAACCTAAATTGTCTTAACTTGGAGAACAGAGATAGATTTAAATAAACGGACGCTGTGAAAAGGACAATATGTCTTCTCTTTACCTGCCTATGGAGAAACGGTCTACAATTAGTAAGCTACATCTCTTGACTCAACCTGAGTTCAGGGTGCAACGTTCCCAAGAATCTGCGCAATGTCCATTTCAAATTCAGCGAACCAGGTAACCCAGACTATAGGCTAAATCAACTGCAGTGGGTCTTCATCAAACATTTTCCTAAGTTCAAGCATCCACTGCAGGAATACATTGTAATTTTCTGTGTCTAGATTAGAAAGCAATCCTTCTGATGAAGGATTTGGCGCATTACGGCACACAAACAGTGGACAACATTAAAATTCAGTTATCTGAAACTCGTTCAACCTGAAATAAGTTGCTTCTCACTTAATTTCACAACTACCAGCAGGTCTAACATAAACTACTTCAATTCATCCGCATATTGGTAGAGCTCTGGACGTGATTCCTACGCGGCTGGAGCTCAGAAGACGAAGAATACATTAAATCAATACCGAGTTTCTCACTAGAAATTGAGGAGTGAGTTTTTTCTGCGCTCCACTAGAGAACTTCGAAAAAAACTAAATCGCTTTTCAATGGGGCATCCGTTGCGACAGAAATTTTGGGCGAAATGGTTCAAATCAAGGAAACATGGTAACTAAGTAAGTTTGCCCGATTTCAGATTGTGCTTCATCAAGTAATTTAGTGCTTTCATATTCTGCAGTGATCCTTTCGAACGAGGTCACGTAGGAGCTAACTGGGTTAGCTCTTAATCCTTACTTGATGACCTTGCCCACTGTAAGCCAGGACAGCCTCTACTACACAAACGTATCTCATTCCTAAGTCTTGTGAAGACGAAAATCGGTTCTTGTACAAGGTCACTGACTGATTCTTATTGGTCCTGGAAATTCCAGAAATTAGCCTCTCTAAGAAGAGATTTCAACCCAGATGTTCCTGTCCATGAAAGTATTGAGATTCCGCCAGTACGGTTCACATACACAACGCATTCTTTATCTTGAGACCAATGATGACTAGAGGGTGTTGCACACAGCAGGCGGCTGGCCAGGATCTAGTTTGACTCGACTTAGTTTTGTTTACAACACAGGAATGACCAAATTTGCTCTTCTTTTCACCAAGGGAAAGAAACTACAGGTTACCCATTGTCTATATACCTTCAGATGACTGACTAACTGCCGATAAATGGTGACTAGAATTACATCTATCTCATTAGGCACTTGTCATCAATTTGATAGTTGATTCGCCAATCTTTCACTCGATTTTATTCATTTTGGTCCACTTTTGTTTTCCGTTCTCCACTAAACTGACTTGCCGTTTTCTATCAAACGGTGGGCAGACTTCTTAATAGTCTTTGCATGCCCAATCAAGTGACCCACAAGGCATGCCACTGTTTGCTTGTTTCCTGAACTTTGATCGACAAAGTCCGCTGAGCAGTAAGCCCTTTGGTACAGCGGAGAATCATTGGTGATATCACTGTGACCAACAACAACTCTGAGAATTCAACAGAGTATGATAAAATAAAATTTTTACCCTTACCACAATTATCAGAACTAGTAATAATAACGACAGTAATAATATTGTTGTTATATCTAAACCATTACCAACATTAGTGCCAATAATAATACAGATAGGAACACCGTACTATTAGCCCTGAAGAATATAGATATTAAAAACCGTGTTTGACGACAGTGAGAACCGAATCACTTCTTGTGTTCGTCCACATTTTGGTCTGCAACCAAATAAACCACATTTGAAATATGTTCTGATTACTTTATTGGAAATAATATAAAAGTGAATAACAACCTCTTACTGTACTTCATTCAATAGATTGTTAACCATTTTTATACATTCATGTGTGCCATAAAGCCCATAGAGAGTGCTATCGCAGAATTTTACATGCCTGCAACTTAAAAACAAACTCCGGATCAACAGGAATGTGAATCGTTTATACACCAACCATAGTAAAAGATGAACAATGTAAGGCAACGTAAGTCATCACTGAGAATTAGCTAAATTGCTGAAAGTGTTAGAAGTGCGTCAGCTTAACTGTGCCAGGTACAGTAAAGTTTGATGTGGGCTACCACTTCAATCAGTAGCTGAGCACCCGATAAAATGACTCACAAAAGTTGCGTATTGTACAGTTTGATAGAGTATTTTAATCCCCGATTGCAGCATTAGGAGGTTCCGAAAAGGTAGACGAAACATTGGTATTACAGGCAACATCTGTGAGCCAAGATATTTAGAATGTTGAGTGCATATCCAAAAAGACACTAAAGTCTCAAGCCATGGTTCAAATTTAATGGAACCATTCTAATTCCAATATTCAAATTCACTATTTAGGTTGTAGGAAATTTTCCCAAAACTAATTGCGAAACACCGGATTGGTTAAACTAACCAAGGATACCACTGTTTTATTTGTATCATATGTATTCATCACCATAGACAATTTCATTCATTGTTATCCAGTCAGCCGCCGTTTTCTGAGATAACAGATATTTTGTAAAAGCAGTCACAGATTGAATAGCTCATCTTTTCCACCAACCACACTAGACTGAGTTTTCAGATGAAATCACCAGATACTTATTTGAATCGTGAGGAGCTTGAATGAATGATGTGTCATTTTAAGAATCACTTGGTGATGCATGGAAGGATTTTCCTTGGTCAGGCAAGGATAACCCTTGCGTCCCTTTTTGAAGGTTAGCCTTGCCTGACCGACAAAAACCCTCCCATGATTCTTAAATGGACTCATCGTCAATTCACGCTCCTAACGATTCAAATGAGATTCTAAAGAGAAACTAAGAAAGGAAAGAACTGGTATAAGGATGGTTGGATAGAATAATACTGGGAACGCATAGCTGAAGAGCGGCAATAACCGCGAAACTGGTTTTGTGCTTCCGGAAGAATTTCGTTCGTCCATTCACATGCAAAATATACTACAGAGAAGGATAACGCAAAAATTGCCCCAAAATCTTTGAAACCCATCATGTGGGAAATGAACACGCTACAAAAATGAATCCCATTCATCAACGCACGTCGTAGTCTCGTCTGTGGGCAGTTACTTCAACCAACAGAGCATGATCGGATGCACACAGCGCAAGTATCTTCATACTTCAAAATAAAATTTCAACACAGTATGATTTCAGCAGAATTAAGCACAATATTACCCTGCAAATTCGGTGGGTTCCTGAACACACTGCGTTAAACGTAGGTCGTATTCTTGGGTCGAAAAAGGATATCTTAAACCTAACCGATCAACAGCATCCAGCGTCGGTACTGATATATTCGCATTCCAAATCGAAAGAAGTGATTATGATAGGTACGCCGACTAAATCACATGTGACTCAAGTGCTGCAGAACCGCTTTGGTTGCGAAGAGATTCCATGGCCAAGCTGGCTAATTCGCATTGGAAATCGAAACCTTCAAGTAGTTACCCGGTCGGCTTTCGAACCCCACACCAGATAACTTGACACAATCTACGAAGAGCACTGTGACAGTCGGCACTTCCAGAACAACGCAGAAACTGGGAATCTACAAGGAAAACTTTACATTCCAGTAAGGAAGTTTTGCGTGTACATTCACAAATGGAAGCCCTGCCAGGAAATGCAAATGCAGACGCCTGCAATGCACATGAGGTGCCTCTGCTCCGGAAATACTGCTCGTCTTTATCGCAGTTAACTTCTGCAGTCAGTGAAATCACAACGGGACAATCCGGCTAGTTAGTGGCTGAATTAATTGATCTAAGCAATACGACTGTTCACTGAGGACGCATCAACCAGATCAAAATCAGACTGCCGAATGTCCCGGACGTCGACACTCGTCATCGGTTAACTAGACCTTCTTAGAAATTTACTTAACAAATTGCTCTACTACTCTTTAAGCCACTACCAGTACCGATAAGGATTATATCATTCTCATTGTATCATTTGTTTCCGATCTGCGATGAATCCCTGTTTGAGATTTTATCAACCATATCTGTTTGTATACTTCTAGGACTCCTCTCCTTTTTATTTCACTCAACCATCTCCCTTCCCCTCCCCAGCTGAATTTTGACTCGACTTTTCAACCCAGAGAGATTATTTTCGTTTGAAACGAGTCCAAGTTTGGCTCGAAACGTCACAACAAACGTTATAACTAAGTGTACGCCTTCTCACTCCCCATACGTATGTATATAGCACTGGCTTGAAAGCAGGCTCGGTAGCAACGCAACAACAAATACAGCCACATAGAAAATAGATAAATAAGGGGAAAATAATAAGCAAGACGAAAAGCTTTGTTTTTTTGCATTTTCACCGCGTAGATTTTATGATTCCATTTTGTTCTGTTTTCAGTGTTTTTATGGTGGAAAGTTCTATAAACAGGCCATTCGCATCATTGACTTCGATTCTGAATCAGGTCCCTCAGCGTTTCCGATTAACAACAATTCTCATCTCTCAGACCAAAACCAAGAAGGCGGGAAGCACCAACCGCTGCCAAATAGATGGTGAAGTGGGCTTTCTTCATACATCAAAGTCAAGTCATACCGTGCCTTGTGAGGACGTGCGTCAGTGTTATTTCGTTTTGCGTGCACTGGGCGACCGGATCACTTGCGGCATAAGTACGAAAAGGGAGATAGGAAGTTACGAGCGCGTAGAGAAGGTGCCTATATGTTGCGGAGGCGGTGATTGGGCGTATAATACTAGGGTGATCTGGGTGTGTCGCGAACATGGATGAAGAAGCTATCTACCTAGAACTTCTCGCGTTTTGTCGGTTTTGGTCTCGTTTTCTGGTCAGATGAGAATGGATTGGGAGCTGTATATATATTTAGACGAGTAGTAAGTATAATGTATTGGATTGATGAAAGTTGTGTGAATTAAGGAAATAACGGTCTCTGTTTACTTGAACAATCGAAAAGTCGCGGGAAGTACGGTATAATGGCGAGTATGAGTTCTTGAAAAACAGTAATCAAAGTTAACGGGATTGATGGTGTGAAGTAGGTAACTGTGCGTTGTGAGTGTTCATTGCATTTTTGCAAGCGAGTATTGTGGAGTCCTGCAGAGTTTTGAGGTCAGAAGTGCATCACTGATGCGAGTCGTGTCCCCGTAACTGTTCTATTTGGTGTTGAATTCTCGTGTATCGAGGAAAGAGGGGGAGACAAGATCGAAACTGCGCCCACACACCTGACTGCAGTATTCAAGTGGTGGCGGAAATCCCTTGTTTGGTATTATTAAAAAGGATTAAGTAGGTTTGGGGTGGTGCAAAAAAATCCTGTCTCCCGCATGGGGAGCGAAAAACTCAGATTGCTCACTAGAACGTATGGAGAGTATGCTGGTGCTGACTCTATAGGGAGACCAATAATATATATATAAGTTCAGCGTTGACTAGGCCCGCGAGTGTATGAAATATTTTTGACTTTACAGA